>JAOYMZ010071441.1:0-12139 GCA_025802335.1 Pinguicula primuliflora | reverse complement strand
ACCGCATCTCTCTGAGCTCGGGCCTCGTGTGCGCAGATGCACGTGTGTGGACCAACTTAAATAGGTGGATGCGGTTACTCTCATTAAAACTTTGAGTCCAATGTCATTGATTGTAGCACCACAGACCTATTTAAGTTAATTAATAATTCTTTCTCCAATCGGTATGAAACAACGTCCATATTGGGTCAAACCTCCATGGCCCCCTATCCATTGGTACAACACTCTGGACTTCCCTCCAGAAAAAAGCCCGGGCCTCAGATCGCCGGCTTCAATGCTATGTTAGAAAATTGACCTGACCCCTCTCTCTGGGCTCTGAGCGCGGGCCTCGTGTACGCAGGTGCGCGTATGTGAGTCAACTTAAATAGGTGGATGTAGGTTACTCTCATGAAAACCTTGAGCCAAGATGATATATTGTAGCATCACATTCCTATTTAATTTGGTTAATAATTCTATCGCCCGCTCCGATACCATGTTAGAAAACCGGCCCGACCCCTCTCTCTGGGCTCTAGGCTCGGGTCTCGCGTGCACAGGTGCGCGTGTGTAGGTCAACTTAAATATGTGAATGTAGGCTACTCTCATTAAAACTTTGAGCCCAATGTGATGGATTGTAGCATTACTGATTTTATTTTTGAGAAAATGAAGTCTAAATCACATTTAAGTCTTAAATATGTCTACTAGTGTAGAAATGTCAATTTTTGATGGAAAGGAAGATTTTACTAGTTGGGCTAGGAGGATGAAAATTGTTATGTCATATAATAAAGTCCATTATGCATTAATAAAAGATGTTTTAGAATGACCAGAAATTCATAGGACAAGGGTAGATGAAATTAGAGAAGAAGCTCTAAACTTACTAATGTTGAACCTATCCGATGTAATTATTAAAAAATTAGATAGATCTGAAGATCCCGTAGAGGTTTGGAACAAATTACACCTCATATATGCATCTAAGATACCTGCAAATTTAATTTGGTGAAAGGATCTTTGTTTTCATTTAAGATGGAATCTGAAAAATCTATAGAACATAATCTAGATGAGTTTTTTAAGCTAACTCAATTACTTAAGGGTACTGAACATGATCTAGATGAAGATTCTCAATCTATGATATTACTTAATTCTATATGTGAAGAGTATTTAGTTGTTAAAAATGCATTAAAATATTTTGGGGTAGTTCCTAAAATGGAAGTGATCATTAGTGGTTTAAAGTCTAAGGAACTTGAATCCAAGAATGCTAAAGGTATCTCGAATGTCTTAAATGCAAAAGAGAATGTGAAATCTTGATTTAAAAAGGGCAGACATCATTTTAATAGGTATTTCAATCAAAAAAAATTTAAAGATTACAAGAGAAATTCGAATGTTAATATGAATAGGAATTTTAGAGTGGTCAAAATAATAGAAATTTTTATTTTAATAATTCTTCACATTTTCAGAATAATGCTTTTAATCAAAATAATTTTCAAAATGGAAATCAATTTAGATGTAATTTCTGCAATAAATTAGGACATGTGCAAAGTAATTGTTTTACTTTTAATATGGGACAAAATAATGTGGTTGAAAAGGAAGATGATATAGGGAGTGAAAATTTGGGCAGGAAAAGCACAGGATAAAATAAGTTATGAAGTGACCCCACAATTAATGATCATCCAATAATGTGTTGGCATGTGCTTTTCGTATTGTTTTTCTTCCCATTTTTTCCTTCCCCTTATCATTTTCCGGTTGAAAATTGAAGGTTTCAAAATAATGCTGCTAATATCTTTTATGTTTCTGATTTTCAAAATCAATCTGATTTAGAGAATTTTAATAATACAAATCAGAATATTCAAAATATTACTATTAATTCCTTTGATCAAAGCACGAATACAAATAGTAATATGATTTCTCTCCCTAATGTTGGTTCCTATGTGAATAATTCAGTTTAACCCCTTGTGTGAATAACAACATGAATGATATGAATAGACATTCTGAAAATATAGGTTTAAATCCTATTGATGCTAGGAATTAAGCAAGTACTAGTTAAATTTGCCTTTATCTGATTATGTATTTTTTTTTTTGAAAATTGAAATATATTATATATGATAAAATATTTACAAAAATCTATTTGTAGGTTTTTCCTCCTCCTCTTTCCAACGGCTACATCGACAATTCTTGCAGAATCAAGGATAATTCACTCAATATTCCATCGTTGTAAAAATTGTGTTCCACTTTTTGGCGTTTAACTTGTACCAAAATCAAAATTGGATTGAGTGGAGTGTTTCTTCCATTCGTTGAATTTCACCTTTGAATTGCTTCCGATTTCTCATTTTCCATATGAGCCAGATTGTTGCTGCCCAGATCGATTTCTAGACGCATGTTCTTATTTCACTCGATTTCAGCGCGAAAAATTCATCTTCGGTTGGGCCTGTGAGCGCTGAATTGGAGATTTTCAACCATCTCAGTAAATGTTCCCAAAGCTCTTTTACCTTTGAGCATTCGAAGAAGATATGCTCATTTGTTTCACAGTGCTCTTCACATAGTATGCATAATTGAGATTGTTCATCAGTAACAATGTTTCTGAGTTGTAGATTCTTCTTGGTGGGTAATCGGTCCTGCTTCATTTTCCATGCATGAATTGCTACTTTGGCAGGTATGTGAACTTTCTATACAGCTTTAAGATCATCAATACTTGCTTGATTGAACACCATTATTACCGAAATGTATCCCTCTTTGACTGCATACCTGCCTTGAATTCCTATTTTGTAATGAAAGCGATCCTTTGCATTTTCCTGCAGTGAATTATTAGACAACAAGGTTTGTAGGTTTTGTAGATCAGCAGTCTCTAGGGAGTCTAGAGGTCTTTTCAATTCCCAATTGTAGTGCGAGTTGTTTTCCCATGCACCATGTTGAGCAATTGAAACATCCTTTGTTTTTGTTTTTCTATGTAGTCTTGGATACTTTTCTGCCAATGTATGATCACCCATCCATGCATCTGTCCAGAAACTTATTGAGCTTCCATCACCTGCTTGATCTCCCACTGCTCTGAGAACCAATCTTCTTGTAGGATAATCTGCAAATCCTTCCACCAAAATGAGTGAGATATGGCGCCTCTTCTTCTTCCTCTTCCTCTATGTGCTACTTGGCTTGTGCTCGGGTCTTGTAGAGTTCTCCATCTTCCCACCTGCATTCTTCCATTCTGTGCATATTTGGGGTTGAGAACCTGACACCATAAACTGTTTTCCTGCAAAAGAATTCGATCTCCCCATTTGTCTTTAGGAAGATAAATTTTTTCCCAAGCCACCCAGTGTACCTTTCTCCTGTCTTGTATGTCACCCCAAAAGAAGCTCTTAATTAACTTTTCTAACAAGTTCAAGACCGACTTAGGAGCCCTAGGATATGATAAATAGTAGCAAGGAAAAGCAGATAAAATCGAGTTAATGAGGACAGCTCTGCCTCTAACTGAGAGAGATCTATTCTATCATCTATTCAATCTTTTCTGCATTTTTTCAATCATAGGAAGCCATGTAGTAGATCTCCTTGGGTTGGCCTCAACAAGCACACCTAAATATGTGAAAGGCACACTTCCAACTCCACAATTTAGAAAATCAGCCATGTCTTTGGTAATAGAATTAGAAATATTCAGTCCCATCAAACTGTTCTTTTCAAAACTTATTTTCTGCCCGGATAGTATTTCAAAGTTTCTAAGAATCGCCTTAAAACCTCTTATATTCTTCCATGAAGCATATCCAAAAAATTTGATGTCATCTGCAAATTGTAAGTGAGAAATAGGCACCTTGTCTTTTCAAATTTGAATGGGATCAATAAGGTTGAGGTTGATAGCTTTCTTTATCAATGCATCTAATCATTCAGCCACAAGTAGAAATAAAAAGGGGATAAGGGATCTCCCTGTCTAAGACCTCTTGTGGGATAAAACATGTCCGTGTGGCTGCCATTAATTAGTACAGTGGTTGCTGCAGACTGCAAGCATGCCTTAATCCAGTGTCTGAACCTCTCTGGTATATCCATTTTCTCTGCCATCATGTCTAAGAATTTCCAATTTACTGAGTCATATGCTTTTTCGAAGTCTAGCTTCAGAATCACTGTGGGTTGCTTAGTTTGCTTTATTTCCAAAACAGCTTCATTTGCAATCAGCACCCCATCTACAATTTGTCTCTTCCCAATATACGTTGTCTGATGTTTTGAGATGACTTCTGGTATAACTTTGTTCAACCTTCCAGCTAAGACTTTTTGTAGAACCGAACCACTTACCTTGTTGTTGCTCGTCTCCGTTAGTAGCTAGACCTGGTCCTCTCTACTTCCATTCTCCTCCTCCTCCTTCTGCTCGTATTCACCCTGAGTTACAAGAGTAGAATCGTCGAATGATTGTGAGGTCTCCCTGTTATATCTCCAATCAGCTGCGGCCAACTAGGGCTATAGTGCCACTGTGGCACCGCCCCCACTTGGGCTAACCGACCAAGTAGCCCACTTGATCCGAATTTGGGGAAAATCGGTTGGGCTTCCCCTTACAACTTCTCTAAGTTGTATATGGGCTGGCGGGCAGCCTATCTTATTTAATTTGGGCATAGATGGATTTTTTTAATTATATTGAAAATGTGAAAATATCTTTTACCTTGCAGCTTCCTCCCCTTGTGTAGGAGTTTTGCCCCCGAAACTAACGTGCCCAACTACCTCTGACAGATGGGGATATGTCTTGTGTATGTCTCTGGCCAACTCCCAAGTTACCTCGGCTTCTGAATAATTCTGCCACTGCACTTTCACATAGGAAACTTGTCGGTTTCTTCATTCCACCACCTTGTAGTCCAGTATTCTTAATGGATCTTCAACTCGACTCAAGTCCTCGGTGACTGGAAAATGTTCAACCTCCGACACATGATTTGGGTTTCCCACATAATGGCGGTGTTGAGACACGTGAAACACGCTATTCACCTTTGATAGCTCGGGAGGTAAGGCCAATCGGTACGCCACTCCTCTTACACATTCCAACACCTTGTAAGGCCCGATGTATCTTGGACTCAGTTTCCCCCCTTTTCCAAACCTATTCACACCTTTCATCGGAGATACCTTCAGGAACACTTTCTCTCCCACCTCGAAGGTCAGAGGCCGTCGCCTCAGATCAGCCTAGCTCTTTTGGCAGTCCTGAGCCTTTTGTAAGTTCTTCTGAATAATGGTGACCTTTTCCTTGGCGAGTTGCACCATCTCCGATCCCAGGATGTGCTTCTCCCCCACTTCGTCCCAATACAATGGAGATCGATATCGACGTCCATAGATGGCCTCGTAGGGTGTCGTGCAGATGCTACTGTGGTAACTATTGTTGTAGGCAAACTCCACAAGTGGTAAGAGATCCACCCACTGTTCCTTAAAATCCAATACGCATGCTCGCAGCATGTCCTACAATGTCTGAATGGTTCTTTTCGACTGTCCGTCCGTTGGAGGGTGGTAAGTGGTACTGAAATGTAGCTCGGTGCCTAATTTCTCCGTAAGACTTTGCCAAAACTGAGAGATAAACCTCGGATCCTGATCCAAAATAATGCTTAAGGGTACCCCATGCAACCTCACAATGTGATATACGTATTCGGTGGCCCGTCGTTCCTGGCTACTTTTGAACTTTACTAGTATGAAATGTGCACTCTTCGTGAACCTGTCCACGACTACCCATATGGCATCCTTATTCTGTACTGTGGGAAGGCCTATCACAACGTCCATAGAGATGTGCTTCCACTTCCACACCGGTATTTCCAGGGGTTGTAATCTTCTCCAAGGTCTCTGATGTTCGGCCTTTACTAGTTGACACGTCAAATACTTTGCCACATAACTCGCCACATTGCATCTCAGGTCCGGGCACCACTATGTCCTTCTTAAATCCTAATACATCTTCGTGATCCTCGGGTGAATATTTGTTCGAGATCTGTGAGCTTCACCTAAGATATCCTCCTTCAACATCGGGTCATCTGGAATTCATATTCTACTGAACTTCATCATACACCTATCTGTCGTAACTTGATGTTTGGCATTAGATCCACTCGCTGCCTTCAATGCTCTCCGGATGTTCACGTCCCTCTGTTGTGCTTCTCGAATCCGGCCCAGGAGGCTTGGTTCCGCACATAAGGTAGCCATTTGGGCTGAAATCGAGTCCACCACTTCGAGTTCGATCCCTTCCCATTCTCGGTCCAGCATGGCTGACATCTCGGCATTCCCCTTCTGACTGAGTGCATCAGCAACCCTGTTAGCCCTCCCCGGATGGTACTTAATATCAACATCATAATCCTTGAGTAATTCCATCCATCTTCGTTGTCGCATATTAAGCTCCTTCTACGTAAAGATATAGTGCAACTCTTATGATCAGTATATATGGTGCATTTCGTACCATACAGATAATGTTGCCATATCTTCAACGCAAACACCATGGCCGCAAGTTCTAGATCATGAATCAGGTAATTAAATTCTTAGGTCTTCAACTGTCGCGATGCATATGTTATTACTTTTTCCTCTTGCATCAGTACACATTCCAGTTCGCTCTTAGAAGTATCACTATACATCACATAGTCCACTCCTTCCCGCGGCAAGGTCAGTACCGGTGCCATGGTCAGCTTCTGCTTTAACTCTTCAAACCCCTGGGCGCATATAGCATCCCACTGAAATTTAACCCCCTTCTGGGTGAGTCGCGTGAGGGGCCACGCTATTTTGGAGAATCCCTCGATAAACTTCCTATAATAGCTTGCCGAACCAAGAAAACTTCGAACTTCTCCTACCGATGTTGGCACAGGCCATGACTTGACAGTTTCAATTTTACTTGGGTCTACTGCGATGCCCTTAGCTGAGATTAGATGCCCCAAGAATTCCCCTCAGTGATCCAAAATTCACACTTGGAGAATTTTGCATACAACGATTCCTCCCGCAGTCTCTGTATGACTACTCTCAGATGTCGTGCATGAGTCTCTGTATCCAGGGAGTACACCAATATATCATCGATGAAAACTACCACGAACTGATCGAGATACGGGTGAAATACTCGATTCATCAAATTCATAAAAATTGCGGGTGCATTGGTCAGTCCGAAGGGCATGACTAGGAACTCATAGTGACCATACCTCATCTGGAATGTCATTTTACTTATATCTGCCTCCTTTACTTTCATCTGATAGTATCCCGATCTCAAATCTATCTTCGAAAATACACTTGCCCCTGCTAGCTAATCAAATAAATCATCAATCCGTGGTAAGGGGTATTGATTTCGGACTGTAACCTTATTGAGTTCTCGATAGTCAATGCACAACTTCATGGTACCATCCTTTTTCTGCACAAACAACACCGGAGCCCCTCAGGGTGACATGCTCGGTCGAATCTGTCCTAGATCTAGAAATTCTTGCAATTGAATTTTTAGTTCTGCCAGTTCCTTGGGTGCCGTGCGATAGGGAGCCTTCGATATTAGAGCTGCTCTGGGTAATAATTCAATACCAAACTCCACATCCCAGTCTAGGGGTAGGTTAGGGAGTTCATCTTGGAATACATCCAAATACTCTTGTACTACCGGTAACTCTTCCAATTTCCTTTCCTGCCCCGATGTGCTGATCATGAATGCTAGAAATGCCTCATGTCCCCGATGCACCAACCGCAGTGCTTGCACCGCAAAGAGTAATTCTCCACTAACTCGATCCTGTCTCTTATGCACTCCATGGTACGAGAAAGGTAGTTCTCCAGGTGGTTGAAACACAACTTCCTTGCCCCGACAATCAATGTGAGCGTAGTGGGTAGCCAACCAGTCCATACCCAATATTACATCAAACTCTTGGAGTCTCAGAATGGAAATGTCGAACTGAAGTACCCTTCCCTCGATCTTGATTGGACATTGCGGAACGTATTTTGTGGCCATCATGGTCCGCTGAGGTGGAGTGGAAACTAAGCAACGCACCGGTAGTGTGGCTGGGACTGCTTGTACCCTATCCACAAACCATTCTGATATGAATGACCGTGTAGCCCCAGAATCAAATAAGACGTGTGCCATGTCCCCGCACACGTTCAAGTTGCCTAACCATGGTCAAGCGTTAATAACAAGGAAAGTAAGAATAATCTATTATCTACCCCTCCTTAGATAATCTTTTTTTCATCACCCGTTAGAATCGTAACACAAACAAGGCATGTATCTAATCTTAAGCGAGTAAAGGGAGTACATGTTATGACCTCCTCCAGCCTATCCTCTGTCTGCTCCTCGATTAGCGAAAAAACCCTAGCTCATGCTGGCGGTACTGTTGATCTGGGTGTCACCACAAGCGGTGATAGTGTAGAAGAGCCCTTGTTAGGGCAAGTCGCCCGCCCAAGCCCCTTCTTCCCGCAAATGTAGCATGCACGTGTATTCCAGCAGCCTGGGTGGTTCCCTGTCTAGGTCTGGGACCCGAGTGCGGTGGGTGAGATGGAGATCGAGGAAACTACGTCGTGGACCCCAGGGTCCTCACATCACCGAGTTGGGCTTTCTTTTGAGCCCCCTCCAATCGCTCCACCTTGGGTTCCATCCGCACAGCTGCATCAAGTAGTATATTCAACTGATTCGTTGCCACTCCTCCGAGTGCAACCTGAAGTATTCTCGCAACCCATCCAGAAACTGCAATGTCTTGGCTTCTGGATCTCCCATCACCAGTGGAGTATATTTGCCCAGGGCATGAAACCTTGCATTGTATTCCATCACTGACTCGCTTGGTTGCTGCACACAACGTTCAAAAGCTACCTTTTGCTGACGCCGCCATGCTAGGGGAATGTAGTTCCGGTGGAATGCCTCCCGAAAGGTCTTTCAACTGCTGCCACTCCGTCCAATCAAACTCGGTGCTACGCTATCCTACCAGTCAGAAGCTCTGCCATCCAGATAATATGTAGCCACCTCTACCATCAGTTCCTATGGCGTACCACACGCTTGCATGTTTTTCTCTATTCGTTTTAACCAGATCTCCGCTGCTTTCGGGCCCTTGTCACCCAGAAAAGTCTCTGTCATTCTCCTGCACATTGCATCTTGTAGAAGTCGTAGCCTATCCTGGTCACTCGTCCTTCCTGGACTTGGTACCACTAGACTCCCTTCCGGAACTGATGAGGGAATAGTCGCCGATGAGGGAATAGTCCCTGAGGTAACTGCTGCAACCACTGCAGTGAGTATGTGCATCGCCTCAGCAAACAAGGTCGTTGTAGGCAAGGGCAAAACTGGTATAGCAGACTCCACCGGTACCCCGGTGACCGGAACTGGCTCGGGAACACTTAGGTGAACTGCAAGTGATGAATCATCATTACCCCCGGTAGAAGGTACTGGCTCCTCCCGAGCGGCAGCTTGGGAACGGGTATGTCTCCTTTCTGCCATATCCTACATCCACAGAGAATATTGAGTCAGTTAGGTTCACAGAAACAACTAAATTCAATCCGGTGTGCTAACTCCTAAAACCCACACCCTTTTCCTTGCTAGAAGGGAAACCTCGCTCTGATACCAACTGCAACAAACCATAAATTCCCACTCTTTGAGTGAGATGGCCCGTTTGGGCAGTGAAGCCCACAACTTCATCCGAGTCCATTTCCAATTTGGACAGATAACGATTACATCCAAAAATTCATAAACGTTACGATTGTTTGAACACATCCAAAAGTCACTTAATACATTATCGACGTTCATAATAGCAAAATATTACCACTGTGTCAAGTCAAGCAAAAAGGTCTGAAAATACAGATGGGGATATGTCTCTTGTATGTCTCTGGCCAACTCCCAAGTTACCTCGGCTTCTGAATAATTCTGCCACTGCACTTTCACATAGGAAACTCTTCGATTTCTTCATTCCACCACATTGTAGTCCAATATTCTTAATGGCTCTTCAACTCGACTCAAGTCCGTGATGACTGGAAAATGTTCAACCTCCAACACATGATTTGGGTTTCCCACATAACAACGGTGTTGAGACACGTGAAACATGCTATGCACCTTTGATAGCTCGGGAGGTAAGGCCAATTAGTATGCCACTTCTCTTATACATTCCAACACCTCGTAAGGCCCGATGTATCTTGGACTCAGTTTCCCCCTTTTCCAAACCTGTTCACACCTTTCATCATAGATACCTTCAGGAACACTTTCTCTCCCACCTCGAAGGTCAGGGGCCATCGTCTCAGATCAGCCCAACTCTTTTGGTGGTCTTGAGCCTTCTGTAAGTTCTTCTGAATTATTGCGACCTTTTCCTTGGCGGGTTGCACCATCTCCAGTCACAAGATGTGCTTCAACCCCACTTCGTTCCAATACAATGCAGATCGACATCGACGTCCATAGAGGGCCTCATAGGGTGCCATGTCGATGCTACTGTGGTAACTATTGTTGTAGATGAACTCCACCAGTAGTAAGAGATCCACCTACTATTCTTTAAAATCCAATACATATGCTCGCAGCATGTCCTCCAATGTCTGAATAGTTCTTTTTGACTATCCGTCCATTTGAGGGTGGTAAGCGGTACTGAAATGTAGCTCGGTGTCTAATTTCTCCGTAAGACTCAGCCAAAACCGAGAGACAAACCTCAGACTCTGATCCAAAATAATGCTTAAGGGTACCCCGTGCAACTTCACAATGTGATATACGTATCTGGTGGCCCGTCGTTCCTGGCTACTTTTGAACTTTACTAGTATGAAATGTGCACTCTTCGTGAGCCTGTCCACGACTACCCATATGGCATCCTTATTCTGTACTGTGGGAAGGCCTATCACAAAGTCCATAGAGATGTGCGCCCACTTCCACACCGGTATCTCCAGGGGTTGTAATCTTCCCCCAGGTCTTTGATGTTCGGCCTTTACTAGTTGACACGTCAAACACTTTGCCACATAACCCGCCACATCGCGTCTTAGGTCCGGCCACCAATATGTCCTTCTTAAATCCTGATATATCTTCGTGATCCCCGGGTGAATATTTGTTCGAGATCTGTGAGCTTCACCTAAGATATCCTCCTTCAACATTGGGTCGTCCAGAATCCATATTCTACCGAACTTCATCACATGCCCAACTGTCGTAACTTGATGTTTGGTTTTAGATCCACTCACTGCCTTCAATGCTCTCAGGATGTTCACGTCCCTCTGTTGTGTTTCCCGGATCCGGCCCAGGAGGCTTGGTTCCGGACATAAGGTAGCCATTTGGGCTGAAATCGAGTCCACCACTTAGAGTTCCAGCCCTTCCCATTCTCGATCCAGCATGGCTGACATCTCAGCATTCTCCTTCCGACTCAATGCATCAGCAACCCGATTGGCCTTCCCTGGATGGTACTGAATATCAAGATCATAATCCTTGATTAATTTCATCCATCTTCGTTGTCGCATATTAAGCTCCTTCTGCGTAAAGATATAGAGCAACCTCTTATGGTTAGTATATATGGTGCATTTTATACCATACAGATAATGTCGCCATACCTTCAACGCAAAAACCACGGCTGCAAGTTCTAGAATTTAATGGTGGTGAGCTTCCCCCGAAGCCCAGTAGAATTTAATATTCAGTTCTAACCACTTCGCATAATTTAAATATACCCTAAGCACGTCAAATTCCAATTGTTTAGTTCACTCTTTAAACTTTGCCACAATCTATTCACGCGAGTTTTTAAAGCTTAGACAATTAATTTCATACCACTAAACCAAATGAATTTCGTACCTCTTTTTTCCGTAACCCAAACATCAGTCTAATTCACTCAAAAGTTACAAGTAAAAATCGAACAAAAAAACTCTCCTACAATAGTGAGCATGCATGCTTGTAATTAGCAACAAAACAAACTGCAGCTTAACGTATTCTTTCCGAACAAAGACACCAATTCCTATGTGCCCGTGTGATCAACCATTTCAGGCATGTAAGATTATCAGCACACAGTTCATTTCCACAACACGTTCATCCACCGATTCCCACCCCATTTTACTCCACGACACCTCAGCTAGAGAGAACACGCACCGTGGTCATCTGATTGTCCGTCCGGAGATGAACACTGTAGCTCATGGCTGCCCCATAGACGACATTCCCGCAGCACCTCAGCCAAAGGAAGACCGTCCTCGCCACCACATCAGGCGCGCGCTCACTCCACAACCAACTCAAGTTGTCGACCACCTCGGCCATCTGTCCCACATCACGTTACGCCACACAGCCTCATTTTCATACACAGCACACAAC
>JAOYMZ010071430.1:0-12140 GCA_025802335.1 Pinguicula primuliflora | reverse complement strand
CGCATTGGGTTGAAGCGATGCAAAGTGAGTTAAAGGCTCTTGAGTTGAATCAAACCTGGCAGCTGACCCATCTGCCACCCGGCAAACGGACAGTAGGTTGTAAATGGGTTTACAGAACCAAACGCAATCTAGATGGCAGCGTTGCACGGTATAAGGCCTGACTAGTTGCAAAAGGATATAGCCAGATTGAAGGAGTACACTATCATGATAGTTTTTCTCCGGTGGCAAAGCACACTACTGTTCGAATTTTGCTCACAGTTGCAGTATAAAGAAGATGGCAAATCCTACAACTAGACATCAACAATATGTTCCTGCACGGGCACCTGGATGAAGAAATATACATGGATTTGCCTCCCAGGTACTGCATTGATTCACCAAATCAAGTATGTCTCTTAAAATGCTCAATCTATGGATTAAAGCAGTTTTCTAGGTAATGGAATAAAGAGCTTACAAGCAACTTTATTCGCTATGGTTTCAAACAATCCAGCCATGACCACTGTCTCTTTACTCTTGAGAAAGCGGATTATTTCTTGGCACTGCTAGTTTATGTTGATGATGTGCTCTTGACTGGGGATTCCATCATAGAAGCAAACCGAGTTAAGGCCTTCCTAGAAGAAAATTTTAGCATCAAAGACTTGGGTGACGCTTCATATTATTTGGGGGTCGAACTATTATCTTCTCCGCAGGGTCTCTATGTCACGCAGAGGAGATATATTCTGGATATGCTCACTGATACCGGCCTTGAGGATGCAAAGTCTACTTCAACACCACTGCCACCTGGCACCAAACTGACTGCTCATGACGCATCACCCCTGCTTCCTGACCCGACCAGATACCGCAGCCTTGTGGGGCGATTGCTATACTTGAACTTCACAAGACCCGATATTAGCCACGCAACTCAACAGTTGAGCTAGTTTATGAACACTCCTCATGAAGCTCATTGGATCACTGCACTACATGTTTTGAGATAGCTCAAAGGCTGTCCTGAATTAGGGCTGTTTCTTCCTCACTCCAATGAGCTAAAACTGACAGCTTTTTTGGATTCAGATTGGGGAGCGTGTCCCGACTCAAGACGTTCCCTCATGGGATTCCTCATTCAGTTAGGCAGTGCCACGGGTTCGTGGAAAACGAAGAAGCAATCTGTGGTCTCGCGGTCATCTGCCGAAGCTGAATATTGCAGTTTGGCTAGCACCGTCTGTGAATTGAAATGGTTATCCTTTCTGTTGCAGGAGCTTAAAGTTCCGTTAGCACTACCTATTCCCGTCCATTGCGACAATCAAGCGCTAATGCACCTTGTTCAAAATCCGGTGTTTTATGAGCGAACTAAACATATTGAGATGGATTGTCATCTGATCCGGGATCACTACAAAGATGGCTTCATCCGACTACAGTATCTTCCCTCGTCGCATCAGCCTCCGGACTTGTTCACTAAAGCTCTGCCACTAGCTCCATTCCAGCATTTGCTCTCCAAGATGGGCTTGGGTTTATCACCCGTCACTCCATCTTGCGAGGTGTGTGTTAAAGTTGCAGAAGTTTCTGAAGCTGCGGACAGACAAGTTGAAGACTAGTTCTGTTTTTTTTCATCCTGTTTTTTTCTATTGCGCTGGTTTGTTTTCTTTTTTGTTGGGTTGAGTAATTGGGCCTGGGCCGTTGGTTTGTATATAAACAATAGTGTACTTAATGTTGAAACAGAAGAATACAGAACAAGTTTTCGGAAACGTCTACACACTGTGAGTTCGAATTCAAATGCCTTGAATTCATCGTCTTGTTCAAGGCGTCGATTTGCATCAGAAATTGCCAAATCAATCTTGAATATGCAGTAGCAACCCTTTTCAACAACAAGCCCTTCTCGTCTTCGTCATCGAATAAATTCCAGGGCCCAGGAAGAGTTCTAGGCTTGTCTTCGATGTCTTCACCGCCGCAGTCATCATCATCGTTCTCGTCATTGCCCGCTTCGAAGTCATCACCTCAGAAGAAGATAAACAGAGTTCCGGAATGGAGATTGGAGGATAAAAAAACCGAGATTCGTCCGAATCCGATTGGAAGCTTGAAGACTGAAAGTGGATTTGATCCGTTCAGTTCATTGATTACATCTGGAGAAAGGAATCCAAGTGGGTATTCTCTGAAAGTGTTGGAGTGCCCAGTTTGTGGGCGAGGATATAGCTCGGAAGAAGAGTTTTCTGCCCACATTGAATCTTGTCTGAGTAAATCGGAACCAGTTAATGAGAGTAGCGAGAAAGAGCCGGAAAATGCCAGGGATGAATTACTGGGTTACATGAGTGCATATGTTTCTGGAAAGCCGAGTGATGGCTCAATTGAGGTAGGTGATCATTCGACTTTTGAGATATGTTGTAAAAGAGCCTGGAAATGAGAAATTTAGGAAGCTTAGAATTGGGAATCCTAAGATAAAGGAGGCAATAGCAGATGTTCCAGGTGGGATTGAGTTTCTAGAGTACATTGGTTTTGAGCTGAAACAGGAGAGTGAAGAAATGTGGCTGGTGATGGAGGAGCCATCTGAGGAGGTTATTGGTTTGATCGTGAATGCTATATCTTTGTTGGAGACAAAGAAGGCTGAAAACTTACCGTGTATGCGCCTGGACAGTGAACAAAAGAAGGCTGAAGAGGCACCATGTACTGCATTAGATAAGGTAGAGGAGGCTCTTTAACCCAAGCATGTTGATAGACAGGTACATGGCATGATTCCCGATTCTTGAGATTGTTAGTTATAGACTTACTATGAATTGCAGAGTGTGTAGAAGTAGACTGCTTAAGACTAACGCAGAGAGATCATCTTATATTTTATGCTTTTATAATCAACTAATCATGTATGATGGAATATGGTTTTGTATGTTAGTAACTTTTAATCATACGTTGCCATGGATTCCGTACTTGGTCCCATACTTGTCTATGGGCTAATCGTTTAGCATTTATGACTTGAAACTTACACGGTGTATGATCTCTTACAAACTAGATTCGTGTCTTCTTCTCTGTCTTGGAGATTGTGGCTGCAAAAATTGTGCTGCCTGATTCTTTCTACAACGTTACAGCTGCAGAATTGAAAAGGGAAGCAGATATGAGGAAAAAGAAGTTAGAGGAATCTAAGCTTCTAATTCCTAAATCGACAGAGAAAAGCAAGCACAAGTTACCAAAAAACGTTACAAGAAAACACTCATCAGAGTACAGTTTCTGGATGGGGTGGTACTTCAAGCCATCTTTTCTCCATCAGAGTTAACCGACACTCTCTATGAGGTTAGACCTTGACTCTGTATCTACCTCTATTCGAGAAGGCATTAGGGGGGAGACCGGCCAGAGCCCGCCCAGCGCTTTAACGAATACTGTTATCTACATACAATTCCATGAAACTTCAGTAAAGGTGAAAACTATTACTTGTAAGAAATTTCTTGTACAAAACCACCCTTCAGTGTGTCGTTCATATTCATGACAACTGAATCTATTTCATGTTGGTTAGTTTGTGAGTTCGTCGTTGAAAGACCCCAGCTTGGAGTTTGAGCTGTTACATCCGTTCTTGGTCAGGCGCCGCGTAATCCCACATTTCCCAGTTGCAGGAGAGAAAGGGGCAACTTTCGAAGATGAAGATTTGGTTCCTTCAGCTCTGATCAAGTTCAAACCTATTGAAACAGATGATGTGTTTTTCACCGGAATGCGAAACCAACTACTTGAGATCAGCGAACCACTCGTATCAGGCTCGGGCGTCCATTAGTGAGTTTTTGGTAAACCAACACATCGACTGTTGTGAGGCTAGTAATATCTTCCTGCCATTCACTCATTATTAATTGGACATACATACACACGGGCTTATGTGACTAAAATACGGATTTCGCTATACGTCGCCGCAATAACACCGCTTATAAGTGGATACATATATCAATGTTGGTGTGTGTGCTTTCTACACACAAGCAATGGCATTGCCATATCTAGAGGTAAATTCGGGATTCTACGATCAGGGGTGCTCATTTAAAAATTAGAGGAATGTTATGTTTACTCAAAATATTTGTACTCAATTGAGTACAGGTATCAAAATTACGTCGTTTTGAAAAAAAATTTAACAAATTATTGCAAAACTATATCGTTTTGATACTTGTACTCAATTGAGTACAAGTATTTTGAGTAAACCTAAAGTATAAAAAATGGAGCTTAACATATAATGTGCAAATAAAGTTATAAAATGTACCTAATTTTAAATATTATATGTACACGAACTACAATGTTTGTTTGGCATTTGTTCGATCGGCAGTAGTTAAAATATTCTAGTCGCCATTTTTTGAAATCGTTGTAAAATAGTTTCATTCTCTATTCAAGATAAAATATTACTCTCAATGCAGCATATCATGCTATCTGTTAAAAAATTATCTGTCATTTTATTGCGCAAATGATTTTTGACCAACTTCATCACCGATAAAGATCTTTCAACAGTCGCTGTGGCGATTGGCAAAATTAGTACCAACTCAATAAGACGATAAACTAAACGATAGGTTGTATGATACTTTTGTTCAACCATCTTCTTTGCAAGATCTCCAATATCATCAAGCTTTAAAAAAGGTGTCCCACCATCTTTTGATTGCATTGTATCAATATATTGATCTAATTCGTTTTTTAAGGCAAACTTATCGCTAATATCAAAATTATCTGGATAAAACTCAGATAGACAAAGTAGTTGATTACGATCGAAATTGGCAAATAAATCACTAGGATCAAGACACTTCATGCATATAAGTAGCTCTGACTTCAATTCAGTAAAACGATTGTCCATTTCTTGAATAATAAGATGAAAAACCTAAGATGGTCATATAATTAATACTTATACATAAGGAGATTCATACAATTATAATTTATACAAAGTTGCAGCACAGCTAAAATTTTTGGCAATATAATTTAGCAATACAACATTTCAGTTCAATACAAAGTTCTGAGTCTTTGACCATATCATATCCGAAACACATTACACTTACACAGCACAGCACCATATCAATTATCATATCAGAATTGCTAGTCAGTCATAACTCATAAGAATGTATTGTTGGAAACCAAATTGCTAGCCATAACTCATAAGACTGTACTGAAATACAATTTCAATCTTCGCCTATCAATCTGGAAAATTTACCAAAAAATAATAAAAAATATACTCTGGAAAACGGAAACATCTCACCTACGCAGTAATGAAGCAGCAACGAACGGGAACGGGAACGGGAACGGCTGAACCTAAGCAGCAACGAACAACATCGAACAGCAACGAACGGGAAGCCTTGAACTTGAAGCAAAGCAACGAACGAGAACGGCCGAACCTAAGCCCCAACAGATTTGTATGACTTATGAGTATTCGGTATCCCCTCTTCAAACTTCATAGATCGGGCTCTCTCCTTTTTGTGAACACAAGCCAGTCTTCTTAAAAAGTCAGTTGGGCTTCAATTTTTTTAAAAATCCTAATTTTTAGTTTTTTTCTGGACTGGAGGTGCCCGGACCCCCCGGGCACTGGGCTACATCCGCCCCTGGCCGTATCATTTTGTCGTGTCGTATAGCACATTTCATAAAATACACCAATATGTACCTATTACCTAGTACCTGAACCACTTTCTTCATCACAAATTTTTTCCTCTTGGACATTATTGTGCAATTTTGATTTATTATCCAGTTAGAATTGAAATAAACTGTAAAAAAAGTGTATATATAAGGCTATAGAGGATGAAAAATAAATCTCATGTATCATTTTAGTATATAGTAGTATTTTGAAATTTTATGTTAAGGTATAATTTGATGTGAAGATTTTGAAATTTATGTGAATTTATAAAATATATTTTTTTATTTTTAATTAAAATTATATTTTTAAAACAAAAATAAATAAATTTTTCGATATTTTTCATCAATTCTTAATCGATCTCTTAGATAGCGGTATTAATTTTTCTGTCAAAATTGAAATACTCGAATCTACACAAACTGCATCCTAACAGCTCCTACTCGGTTACACAAGGTTCAATGGGTTGTCAAATTTTCTCTCGATACTTTATACGAGTAATGAGTTGTGCGACCAATATAAGTAACGTGTAACATCATGTTAAGTCACCATCAAACTAATATGACATTTTCAAAATGTTGATACCCCAAACCCTCTTTGCTTCACCGATAGCTACGAATTCACTTTAATCTATACAATATTTGATTAAGAAATACTAGATATCCATACAAATTAACCATATATTTCTAGAAAATACACGTTTGGCACTACAAAAGTGTTGAAAATAAAAATAAAAATTAAATTCAAAATTTATTTTATATGCAATCCAGAATTGTATTGATTATTTTTTTGGATATGTAGCATGAATCTATTTGATTACATACATAATGTAACCGTCCGGACAAATATGGTGAGCAAGACAGATTGTTTCTTCGATACTAATGATCATTCATATCAACTCGACTGCATCCTAACATGGTTCGCATGACTGTTAAGAACCAAAGCCTTTGGATTTGTAAAACAAATACATTATTACGTTAAATAGTACGGGTTATGTAGCCAAGTGTGATTAACATAATTATAGCACAAAGTAATTAAGTATTAAATTACAATTAATATGTTTAATTGTAATTTATATAATTATTACATTAGATGGGCTTTGGCCCATATCGGTCCATGTCTACTTCTATAAATAAGAAAATTCTCATAACCCTAATGCTTAAGCCTCTATTCTATTCTCATGTGTTGAGAACCAAGTTTTCATTATTATCTCGAAGTGCTGTCTCATCATCTCAAAAGAAGAGTCTTGAGTTGTGGATTACCATCGGGACTCAGGTAGTCCCGTTTAAAAATCTGTTCAACTATGATCCATCACAAACCAAACCAAACATACCCAGTAAATCCCGCCCTTAGGCAGGGTCTGGGGAAGGTAGGATGTACGCAATCATGCCTCCACCCCTCAACAGGATAGGGAGACTATTTCCGCGAAAATCCAAAGCTCGAAAAAAATAAAAATAAAAAATAATAATAATAAAGGAGCAAATATAATTGAAAAACCACTTACCCCAATAATGCACTATATACATACCACAATAAATAAATGCCTACAAAAATAATGAACAAACTAAATATCTGCATTCTACTCTAAACAGATTAAATATAATTAGGTGCAATCTATCCAAAAGTATGTAACGGTACAGATTTTTATAATTTATTTTCCTTTAATTTACCTTAAGTATATTAGTTAGTCTGTATTAATTTAGATTTAAATACACAAAAAAAATAGTAGTGTATAAGTTGGGTGGGCTGGGCCCAGGAAAATCCGAGGTTGGTTAGCTGGGTCGGAGACTACTTCTCGGGCTGGAGATTGAAAATTTATTAAGGATGGAGGAATGGGAATTCAGTTGACTCCATAACTCTTCCGCAACCTTATCAAATCTGGAGAGAATCTTATCACCACGATGAGATCAAGCTGATCGTTGGAACCACTGCAGGGATTTTGGATAATTTCTATCCCGCGGAATCAGGAGGAGCTGACGGTATGTGGTCTATAAATACAGACTCGTTGAGAAGAGGAGGACAAGAGAATTGAAATTCCTCACACCAAGGATGTAGGTGCTGGGTAGCAGAAGAATCAGCGGAAGTACATGGATTCCAAGTTGAAGTTGATGCAAGCAGGTTGATTTTCGTATAAGCTACAGCAAAATTGAGGTAAGGGAATTGATTCGAGGCAATGCTGTGAAATGGGTTCTTGGGTTTTCTTACTGAAATTTGTTGAGTCTGTGCAAATTTCCTTTTCAAAATCTTAGGGTCCGTTGTTAAAACCTCGGTATGGTGAAGTAGGTAGATGATTGGGACCAATGTATTAACCTTCTCACTGAAGCTTAGGCTTCTGCGTCGATCACTAGTTTTTCCTAAATTTGATCAAGTGTTTCAAGGTGTTGATTTTAAAATGGGGAATGGGTTTTGCATAGATTACAATGGCAAAATTAGTATGGAATCTTGGAACCTATTTTTCACTGGTAAGGGTATTGATTCTATTTTTCACTGGTAAGGGAATTGATTTAGAGAAGATGCTGCTGGAAGGATTTTGGGTTTGCTCTTTCCAATTTTTGCGTGCTTGCTTGCGGATTGCTCTTAATTTCAGATCAAATCTTTTATAAAAAATCATAGCTTTTTCTGTTTCAATGTTCTTTTCGAAAATCAAGATAGTATACGATAGTATATGATGTTCTTGAAGGTACGATTTGATGTCTTGCATTTTTCCACGATAGTGTTTAAGTTCCCTTGAATTGTTGAAATGCTTGGACTGTAGTTTCGAAAATTTGGGGTGGGGTTATTGCATTAGAATTTTTCAAACGATTGTGTGGACTTGTGAAATGGTTTTTAAAAGGTAAGGCGAGATGAGTATTTCCATGTAGTCTTGCATGTGAACATATCATTGATTTGATAGTGATATTGTGGGATATTTGGGTGGTGTCCATGGATGTTGGCTAATGGCCGTGTTGAGCCAAGGATTCCGTGTTTGGGGTATATGAGACCTCGTGTTGACGGTACTTGGATCGATTCGTGTTGGGATTATATGCTCGGGTGTGGTGTACCGTACGGCGGATGTCAAAGGTGTTAGTGTGGATTGAGAAGTTGTGCTCTCATGATTTTATATGTTCTTACTCAAAATTGTGTCCTACGGTTTTTAAGTATTTCTACTCATGTTTGAGTTCATTGTTTCGTGAGCATTTAGATATGTGTAGGTTTAAGCATGTAGATTCGTTTCACGTTACCAAGCAAGTATTAAAACCAGGATTACTTTAAGTTGGTTTTCTTACTGGGCGTTAAGCTCACCCCTACATCTAACATTTTCAGATTTCAGGTGCGTTGTGCTCGCTGTAGTCGGATTAGCGGATGAGTTGTTGTTTTTCCCAATTTATTGAATAATGCTGCATTTAAGACTCATTTTTCGTTTATGTTAGTAACTTTTCCTGTATTGAGAATGATTGATTCCCTCCAATAGACGTGATTAACGCTGATGGTCATGGCTATTCATCGAATAAAAGTCTAGAGTTATCTCAAATTTTGGGAACGTTACACGATGTCCCACTTATTTCTATCAATTTAGAGGTCAATAAGCAAATAAATATATATATATAGTCTTATGTATCTCTAACCGTAATATGACGTCTCTAATTCGTCCTAATTAGAGGTCATGTTCTCAGACAAGTTTAATTCTACTAAATCTAATCAAATCTATTCATCTCATGTCCTCTTAGGTCTCTCATGCTCTCGTCGCTCTTCGACTTGTAATCCTTCGACTCTCCTGACTGACTCATCCAAACTCCTTTTGCGTACATGTTCAAACCATCGTAACCTACCCTCCCTCAATTTGGCACTAATAGATGCGACACCTAGTGTATCTCTAAAGACCCTATTTGGAATCTTGTCTAATCTCGTGAGACCACACATCCACTTTAGCATCCGCATCTTCGCCACTTCAAATTTCTGCGCATACGACAGTCTTATAGCCCAATACTCTAACCCGTAGATTATAGACTGTCTTGTAACCGTTCTATAATATTTTCCCTTTAATTTGAGTGAAATTCTTTTATCGCACAACACTCCAGTAGTCGACCTGCTATTTCATCCATCTGATCTTGAGGCGATGGATAACATTGTCTTCCACACATCCATCCTTTTGTATGATGGATTCTAAATATTTGAAACTATCTTTCTGTTGAAGGGTCTAGTTCGCAATCATAACTTCCATTCTACTTTCCTCTGTTTCATTTACAAAATTGCATGTCATATACTCAATTTTCGAGCGACTCAATCGAAGACTCTTAGCCTCCAATGTCACTCTCCAATGCTCCAACTTAGCATTGACATTCTCCTTCGTCTCAACCACTAAGACAATATCGTCCGCAAATAACATACACCATGCTGATTTTAATTGATTTTGATCGATTAAATTTTTCCGGATACTAATCGAATATGATTTGTTTGTATATTCGAAAAAATCCATTGAAGCTGTCGCCGTCATTGCCGGAGCATCATCGCCGCCGCTGCACATGAACAGTACCCGACGGTGCATGTGTGTCCCGCATTGGGGAATTCGTCGGAAAAAGCCGCATGTTCGGAACTCATCTTATAGCTGTGTGCTATAAAAAATTTGAAACGTTATATGTTAACTAATAATTTGTGTCAATACGTATTGACATGAACAAATTATTAAAATGCTCTAATTCAAAGAACCAAATCGAAATGTACCATATGTTGGTTACATGAGTTCTTTGCTTGAATATGTTTCAAGTATGGACATTTAGATTTTTCTTTAAAGTTTTTGGTTATGTAAAGTGTGATGATTACGAGCCTAGCTAAGTTTTCGAATACGATACTTAATCAAAATGCTCTATGGAAAAAGCTAAATAAATATTGTGGCTAATGACCTCTTCTTTTTTAATATACTTGCAGTAATTGCCCCAAGCATGATAATCGAACTCTCATCCACTGATAAGTTCACTGGATTAAACTACGACATCTGGTGTAGGAAGATTCAGTATCTCCTAAATGAAAGAGATGTTCTAGAACACATCACTTCCACAAAATCTAAAGAGGCTGATCCCACCTATGCAACACGGATTAAGAAAGATCACACTGCTCATATGAATATGTTATACTGCATGCATGAAGATCTGATTTCTGAGTTTGATGCTTTACCAATTGCTAAGTGCATTTGGGACAAGCTCAAGGAGCGATATGGTCAAGCTTCACCTTCAAGGCTTCGTACCTTGCATCTGAACTAGCTCTAATACAAGATCGATTCGAGTCGACCTGTTATGGAATATATTCAAACCTTGAGTAGCATGTTGAGCGAACTAGAGAGTGGAGGAATCCAGATTTCTGAGTTTGAGCAAGTCAACGATGTGATTCGTTCACTGCCTGATGAAAGGGAGGATCAAAGTTGGACCCCCTTTAAAACTTTGGTGTCTCATTATGTACGTTTACTGATATTGCAAAGAATGTAGAGCAGGAAGATGTGCCATTAAGAAATGATGCATCGTCCTCAGGAACTTTTGTGACTCATGGGGGAAATCCCAAAAATTTTCCTACAATATCTCGCATTTTTTCCGGTCATCCGATTTGACCTGAAAAAATATTTCCATGTCGTTCCCAACTACTAAAAAGAAAAAGGAATATAGCGATACAATTTTTTAAATTCCACTAAATTTCATCTACTAAATGGGATCTAAGAGAACCAAAAGCCACATGCTATCTTGAGATTTCGACAATTTTATTATCGGAAATTTCGAAAATCATTTCTCGAGTTAAGTAGTCATTTATTAGGGTTTTAAAACGGTGAGGAAGTCGTCATATCCCGTCCGACTCTAAGATTTTTAATTTTCTGTATACATGATTTACATTGATGTTTAAATACCGGTACTATTTGATTAAATAAAAAATACTAATTATATATTTTAATTTGATCACATTACTAAACTACATAATGTTTAAACCTCACTAACCTCACTTTTTGTTATTTATTTTTATACATCTTTTTAAATTGTGGATGTGATTGATAGTACATCACGAGGTTTAATAATATAGTCAATTAGAGGGTGTAAATAATAATAAACGTAATTAAAATTTGCCTAAGGACTACAAACGGGTTATTCGCAAATGTAACTTTATCTGAAATTTGTTTTTGAAAAGTAGTCTTTAAAAAAAATTGCAAATGTAACCTCCATCTTTAAAAATAAATCTAAAATCAAATATATTTAAATTTACGACTAAACGGTTACTACTAAACAATCACTAACTTAACGACACTCATTCCCTCCAAATCCATCTACGATCGTACGGAAACACGATGACCGGAAAACTGAAAACCTGCATTTTTTTGGTTTCGCATTTCCATTTCTTCACCCTTCCCGGCTCAATGATGGGTCCAAAAACGTATTCAGAGAGTAAGATACAGAGATCATCGACGGGCCCAGCGAGAAATGTGTGCATTTTAAGCTGGTTTATTTGTTGAATGTGCGTTTGACTCCGAGTTCTGGCTGATTTATGGAACTATCGTTACAATCGAGAGATGAGTCATACATTTTCTTGTGAGATTTACACTTCCGTATGGTATTTACAGTAGGATCGCTTCATTACATTATAAGAATGAGAACGT
>JAOYMZ010071419.1:0-12141 GCA_025802335.1 Pinguicula primuliflora | reverse complement strand
ACTCATTTGGGCTCGGGTCACTAATCGCACATCACGTATATAACTCTTTAGGTGTACATACTCCGCGATACTACTTCTTGTGCTCTATTTTCGGGGCCTATGCGCATTCCTTCGGTTCATGAATGTTCTAGAAAGATGCAGTAACATCTTTCATAGAATGCGACCAACCTTCACATCCACTTAGGTCACTCACTCGCCCTGCATTTGGAAGGGAGTCATAAAGAGCCTTAAGCTCATCCTTTATTTCACAATACTGCTCTCCACCCCCACAGATGGGAAGAGACGAGTGATACCATTTACCAGTTGCATCCACAGACGCATATCCACCTTCAACCTCCCTGATATCTAGAGGCCGGAAAATGCTATCAGTTGCATCCCTCGATGCGTATCCACCCTCAACCTCCCCGGTATGCAGAGTCCGGAAAATACTACCAGTTGCATTCCCCGATGCGTATCTACCCTCAACCTCCCTGGTATGCAAAGGCCGAAAAATACTACTAGTTGCATCCTCCGATGCGTATCCACCTTCAACCTTACTGGTATGAAGAGGCCGGAAAATATTGAGTACGACTCTTGATCCCCACACATGGGAAACCCGACACCATCACAATGCGATTGTTCATTCTCATATAGATCCATCAAGTCCATCTGACTCGAACTACCCAGTACATGGGCTATGGATCCTTACGAAAACAATCAACTCAAGTTATGTACATGATTCCACAATAGTAAAATGAAAATTTTCACGCAAGAAAAATAAACAGGAATCAATCACCAAATACATAACTCATAAATAATATGGGAAAGGGGAAAACAGATCAATAAATAATCAGAAAACATTACAGTTCCTGATTTGCAGCATGTAGTCCTATTCTTCTAGCTGAGTCGAGAACCACTCATCTCGGTAATTCTTCGTGAAGGGATCCGCCAAATTTTTCTCGGATCGGACGAACTTCAAGGCAAGTACTTCATTCTTGAGTAGTTGCTTTATAACTCCATGTCGTAGCTGGATATGCCTCTTCTTTCCATTATAGACACTACTCTTAGCGACTCTAACGGCTGCCTGTGAATCACAGTGAATAGACACTGGGATGTCTTTTCTCACCACATTGGCAGGTCAGCCAGTAGATTTCTCAGCCATTCTGCCTCTTGTCCAGCTAACTCAAGGGCAATCAGTTCTGACTCCATGCTAGACCTAGCAATACATGTCTGTTTCGTAAACTTTCAAGATACATCTCCTCCTGCAAGCGTGAATACATATCCACTAGTAGAGCTTACTTTATCATTGTCTGCAACCCAGTTTGCATCACAATATCCTACCAGCATTTCAGGAAAACGACTATAGTGCAAGTGCAAATCCATGGTACCTCTCAAGTACCTAAGCAGACGTCGAAGAGCAGTCCAATGATCAGCACTAGAATAATGAATATATCGACTCAGTCCGATTACCGCATAAGTAATATCAAGACGTGTGTAGACGGGGCGGGTCAAGGCAGACCTAGAACCGCCCTGCCTGCTTTAAATTTGGAGCCGGACCCGCCCCGTCCCGGGGACGGGGCGGGTCCGGGTTGTCCCGCCCCGCTCCTTCAAAATCATTTAAAAAAATTAAATTAAAAAAATATGTTAAAATTAAAAAATAAATTAAACATGGAAAAAAAATATTGGAATTAAAAAAATCACTCTACTCATTTTTAACTATATTTTTCTCACTTTGGTCTCTGTTTTTAAAATTTTTCAATATTTAAAAATTTAAAATAATTAAACTATAATTATAAATAAAATAATAAGATTAAAAAATATATAAATATAAATATAAATATAAATATAAATGTGCGGGGCGAGTCTCCAACCCCCCCGGACCCACCCCGGACCCATCCCGTTGCGGGGCGGGTCCGGGTCGCCCCGTCCGGGCGGACAAAATTGTCATTCCTATGTATAGTTCATAAGGAACATAACACTTCTTATAATCCTTGCATATTCTTCTTGAGACACTGCAGGGACCGAGTTCTTTATCAGACGAACAGATGAGTCATATGGAGTTCGCATCGGCTCAACCTCGTAGCTATCAAATCTATTGAGCACATTTTCAATGCAGTGTGACTAACTCAACGTGATCCTTTCAGGGGTCCATCCAATCTTTACCCCAAGAATGACATCTGCCTCCTCCAAATCTTTCATCTCAAACTTGGATGACAGAAAATTCTTCGATGCACGTATTGCATCCATGTTTTTACTGAAGATCAACATATCATCAACATAAAGACATATGACAACATAGTCTGATCCAAACATCTTCGAGTAAATACATGTATCAGAAGCATTTACTGTGTATCCATCACCAATCATGGTAGAATTAAATTTCTCATACCATTGCAGAGGTCCTTGCTTCAAACCATAAAGTTATTTCAGAAGTTCACATACTTTGTCTCTTGTCCTGCAATCACAAACCCTTATGGCTGAGTCATATATATTTCCTCATCCAGATCCCCATTCAGAAAAGTTGTCTTGACATCCATCTGATGTATAAACAGATCACGTAGGGAAGGCAGAGCAATCAATGTCCTAATGGTCCCAACTTTTATCACAGGAGAAGCAGTACCGAAGAAATCGATCCCTTTTTTCTGGGTGAATCCTCTTGTTACCAATCTTGCTTTAAAGCGCTCAATAGACCCATCAGGTCTCATTTTCTTCTTAAAGATTCACTTACATGTAATGGGCTTGCTACCTATAGGTAGCTCAACCAATTTCCAGGCTCCATTCTCAATCAAAGAGTCAAACTCACTCTTCATAGCCTCTCTCCATAAACTAGCATCTACTGAATGAATAGTTTCATCATAAGTCCGAGGATCATCATCAATCATGAAAGCACATAACTGATGCATACTTGAAGAGTCAGATAATCTAGTCCCAATCAGATAGGAGGTGATAAAGTCAAGTCCGAAACTGGATTCAATTGTCTGCCTCTTACTTCTTCTAATTTCGTCGATAGGTTGCATTTGTCTCGTAACTATTGCAGACGAACTTGGCTCCTCTGATGCATCTGCAGATCTAGGCTCATCGACCTATGTTTTCCTATTGGGAAAATGTTCTCAAAAGATTCAACATCCCATGATTCTGAAATAGTGGGATCACTTAGTGCCATAAATCTATATGCAATACCATTTCCCGCATACCCAATAAAGACACAATCAAAAGTTTTGGGACCAATAGTAGTCTTTTTAATATCTGGCCAAATTCCCCCACACACGAAAGTAACTCAAATTTGGAGGATATCCCTTCCACAGTTTATATGGAGTCTTGTCCAATTTTTTGTGAGGTATGCGATTTAATATATTACAGGCTGTAAAAACTGCCTTCCCCCACATATTGTTAGATAGCCCAGAGCTCAAAAGTATTACATTCATCATATCTTTCAAAGTCCTATTTTTTCTTTCAGCAACACCGTTCTGTTGAAGTGTGTGTGGAGCTCTTACCTCAAGCACTATCTCATTCTTTTCACAAAATTCCTTCAAAGGGATGCAACCATATTCCACTCCTCTATCAGATTTCAATCTCTTAATCTTCCTTTCTAATTGATTTTCTACTTCCGCCTTAAATTTCATAAAGGCATCCTCCGCGTCATCCTTTGTCTTCAATAAATATACTCTAGAATATTTGGAATAATCATCAATGAAGGCCACATAATTGTTATGATCATTTTTGCTCCTTATATTCTTGAAATCCGCGAGATCAGAGTGTATAGGACCAAGAAGTTCAGTTTGTCTCTCGGCAACCACTTTGAACGGCTTTTTGTGATGCTTTGCTTCATCACATATGGCACATTTCAAAAAACCAGTTGTGTCTACGGAGGGTATTAAAGACTTGCTCCTTAGTCTCATCATTGAGGCCACATTATCATGTCCTAGCCGACCATGCCAAATATCAACAGACTCAATCAAGTAAGCAGAAGCAGATGTTTTATTAGCCTCATCAGAAAGTACATTCAAAACAAATAGTCTTTGACTCAGATATACCTTTCCAACAAACTTCCCATTACGAGTTAAAACTAACTTGTCAGCTTCAATTACTTGTTTAACTTCAGTCTTGTTAAGGAGACCTCCAGAGATTATGTTGTGATGCAGAGATGAAACATATAACACTTCAGTGAGAGCATGAGTCTTCCCTGATGTAAGCTTTAGCACGACCTTTCCTTACCAAAGAACACCAGATGTGCTCGAGTTTCCCATATAGCATTGCTGACCTTCCATTGCTTCTTCAAACTCCTGGAAAAGCTCTCTGTTTGTGCAGAAATGCTGATTTGCTCCAGTGTCCACAATCCAGACCACCTTGCTTTTAATCAGATTGACTTCGCTTATCATGGCCACAATTGGATCATCATCCTCATCATCATCTTAGAGAAGATTGGCTTAAGTAGCACCAGGGCGAGTCTTCTTCTGTAGGGTGAGTTTGCGCTTTGGGCAGTTGCAAGCCCTGTGCCCAGGCGCATTGCAAAAAAAAAACAGATTAGCTTAGAATCATTTCTTTGGAACCTATGCATATTCCTTGATTGTTTGGACCGATCAGCAAGTTTCTTGTTGCCTCCTGTATCTTGAAACTTCGTGTGGGGGCGATCTGTTTCAATAAGATGAGCATTAGAAAAATCAGAGGAAACATAATCAATTTTGTCCTTTAGGCGATTAGCCTCCTCGGTCTTCATGTGACTGATGAGCTCTTGCAGGGTCAAATCCCTCTTCTTGTGTTTTAGATGGTTTCTGTAATCAACCCAAGATGGTGGAAATCGTTCAAGCACGACGTTAGCCTGAAAGACCTCGCATATCTTCATCCCTTCGTTAAGAACATCGGCACACAGGTTCTCATAGATATGAACTCGATCCATAATAGGCTTGTTTTGCTCCATCTTGTAGGCGAGCCATTTTCCAACTACATATTTTTTATTGCCTGCATCATCAGCGCTGTATTTCTTCTCATGGGCATCCCAAATGACCTTTGCAGATTTGTGCACAACAAACAGATCAAACAGATTGTTGACCATGTGGTTAAGAAGATGGTCACGAACAGTCTTATATCCTTCTCGAACTTTGTTATGGCGGCGGCATGTTGACCAGCCTCGATCTCGTTTAGGGGACCCATAATAGCGGGTACCGCATCAGTCGTTAATACATGATCAAGATCTATGGCTTCAAAGAATATCAACAATTTCTGAGACCAACGCTTAAAATTGCTGCCATCTAGAGGTTCTAGCTTCGACAAATCAGGAACAGAGCGAGAACTAGAAGCCATGATAAATTGCAATAAGAAAATCCACTTTCAAATTGTTGGAGATATACTGCAATTTATCCGAAAAATGAGAACTTATCGAAAATTCTTAAGCGCTGTGTCGTGGCCGTCACCACTGTCTTGAAAGAGAATTCAACACAAACGCAGTGCTAATTGTATGAACGTCGGTCGCTCCCGAAGGTTCACACAACAACTCCCGAACACGTGCACTTATGTCCGGAAGGTGGAGACTTGGAGAGGAGTATTTTCGTGTAGAAGGCTTCTGTTTTCAAAGTGTATTCAACCCTAGAAGACAACCATATTTATAGATAGGAATTATAAGAGTTTGTTTCCCACTTAAACACGATCTCTTAGAGTTCCAAATGTTTCCGGAGTTCCAAACGGTTTCCGAAAATGCGTACATGTCTTAGTCCACGATAATACTTCTTCCTTTGCAAGTTAAAGAGACCAAAAAATTTATTTCTGCAAAAAAAAAAAAAAAATTTCATGAGACCGGAACAACTCTACATAAAATCCATAGGAGGATAAATATATTTATCTCCATCTATTATTTTATATCTAACCAGTATTAGACAAGATTATAACCTTTTCAATACATTCACCTTCCAATATGTGTATGTTGAGAATGAAAAGTTGATCTTGTAAGTGATGTGTATATGTTAAGAATGAAAAGAAGCGGAGACTGCACATCATAACTTTAGTCCATTGCAGAGAATGACGTACGGGGTGGAAATCATCAAAATTACCGTTTGGAACTTGATTACGGACCAACTGATACCTCGTCCAAGTTGTATCACCCAACTTATTTATTTATTTATTTTCAACTTATTTATTTTCATTTTACCAATTGAGTATTTTAAAAATGATAAGTGACTAATTTTTCGATACCGTGGTCTTTGGTCTGTCGAAATAAAAAAGTAAGATCAGTTTTGAAATTGTCACGTCGAGTATGTTTAGGAACTGGTACTAAACTTTCATTTGGGTTCTCATAACACACTAAGGTTAGGGTTAAGTTTGTTACTATTAAAATACTTATTTAATAGAATTTTAGTTTTTTGGGCGGCGAAGCTGCCGAACCAAAATTTATGTCCGGTTCTGAAATTGTTTCAACATGAGAATTCCAAAACTGGTCTTACTTTTTTATTTCAGCAACGAAAAGACCTTGATATCGAAAAGTTGATCACCTATCATTACCCTAAGTATTTTTAGAATGGATTTATAGTGACTGCCTCAATATGCTATGAGTTGAGGGTTTTTTGCAAATATTGTTTTTCTCTTATTGGAATCACTTAACTATCAAAAAAGAATAATCATAATAAATCTAAAATCGCAATAGGAGTTCAAAAAATTGAAATCTCAACTGAACCATATATTTTAAGTGGTAAACGAATTTTTTTATTTGTACTACTAATTTTTACAAATGTACACGGGATTTTTTTTCCTTTTGGCTCTGGCTTTTGGCCGACTACCCAACCTTGTTTTCATAACTACAAAGCACAAAACATTCGATCGATCAACGATATTGGATTGATGAGCCATTCTTCTTCTTCTTCTCCGCCTGTTCTTGGCATGACTGATCTGTCGCTTATCCAATTCCAGTGTGTTTCTTTGATTCTCCACACTGTGTTATTAACTCTGAATTCTTCTCCTTGGAATAGATTTTGTTTCGCGCTCCCCACACTTACCACATGAATGCCATCCAGAGAGATCCAAAATTGTTCTTTGATTCCTGCTGGTTTTTGAGAGATCATACCTTCGAAAGTGTCGGGTAAGCAGATTTGTTTACAATTTCACCATTCACCCACCTACTTCCAGATTTCCACTGAGTATTTACATTGATGGAATATGTGTTCCATTGTTTCAGGTGGGGCAATTCCGCCGACATCCTGTATGTCCTTGCACAATTCCTCACTGATTATGTGTTGATGTTGTAGGTTAGCCTTTGTATGTAATCCATTTTGAAACGATTTACATGCGAAAAGACTGAACCATATAATTTAGTCATTGAAATAAAAAACCATCATTGATTTCAGAAGCCGCATAAGACCGACATCTCAAAACAGATCAAATTACTACGTGTTCTTTAGTAAAATTGAATTAAAAAAGACTCTTGACTTTCATTTACCATTCACATACATAATTATTATCTTTTTAACTTACTAGATCAAAATTAACACACAATTTGTTTCTCGGTCTGACTACATGTACCGAGCCCCGGTACACCCACTCACAGAGTCCACGTAGCGTGGCGCTCTGCGAAAAACAAAAATGTTCTGTTACCGAGCAGGATCGAACCCTGCTCGGCCCCCTTTCCTTCCCCTCCCGCGCGAATCCCAACTCACTACGATCTCACCCACATCACAACTTTATTATTATTGTACAAAAATAATATATAACCCATATAAAATCCTAAAATATAAAAAATATAAATATAAACCATACCTATTAACGAACCTTAAACTCTAAACTTAATCTTACGGCGGCGAAGTCGTCGTAAAAATCTAAAACTCTATCCTATAAACTGTAAGGGCTAAATATTATTAACTCTAAAAAACAAAAACTCTAAACTTAATATTAGGCCGGCTTCGGCGCCGTACAAATCTAACACTCTATCATATAAACCCAATGGCTAAATTTTATAAATCATATAAAACGTAGAACTTATGTATCTTACAACGATTTATTTTTTAGAATTAATATTACGGCAGTTTTGTCGCTATAAAAATAAAAAACCTTATCCCACAAACCCTAATATATTTAAATTTTATAAATTATATAAAATAAATTAAATATATTTTGTTAATTTATATTTATTATTAATTATTTAAAAGAAATTAACATTTACGAGAATGCATTGTATCGGGAGAGGTACGAAAATACCCCGGTAAATGTCACAAATGATATACCACAAGAAAATATTGACAAGAAAATCTCAAAAAAAATGAATTGGCGAAAAATAATTGGATGATAAAAAAATGTGGGTCAAATCATGACCCAATCAAATGACAACATGTGTATTTTTTTTGTGCTTTTCTCACACAAATTTATTGGGACATATCATTTCTGGATAAATGTAGACTTTCTGTTTCTCTTTTTTTTTGGTAGACTTTCTGTTTCTAATTGCCTTTTGATTTTATTAAGGAGAAATTTGTTGACATAGCAATTACTCCCCCGCCAATGGGGTTGACTTCAATAACCGCCATCCGTGAGAGCCATGACGCGACGTGAGTTGACATCATTATGAGTCACCAACCATCCACTCTTTATAAAGTCAATGCGCTGCTAAGTGTGAACATGCAAGACCTTCTTGATTCTTGATTAAATGAAAGGTCAACTCCGTGGATAATTTTTTTGATGTTTAATGAAGTCGGTTGCCAAATCACGGTCAAAATGACGGGGTTGCCTAATTGTGAAAATCTGAAATTTAAAACTCAAAGATGGATCCCACCGGGTACAAATAATTTTTTGAGGCCACGATCGCGGGCCAAAAGTCCGAGTCTTACCTGGTTCATGTGGAGGGGTCACTTTGCATGAATCTCAAAGATTAGTCGGACCAAAAATAATTCTGAATATCATGATTATCCCAAAAAAAACATCTTGACGTATAGATGAATAATCTTTGGCCATTAAGACCAATATATTAAATACAAACTCCCAAATAATGAGCTATAATGTCTAGAACAACATAATTTTCAAATATCTTACTCGATCACCATTGAAATTTGATCCATTGTGGAAATGTTATGCATATGAAACTAAAAATCTCATACTTTGATAAGCTTCCGACGATTTCATATAATTTCATTACGCATTCTTCTTTTGGATTATAAAATTTTTTGTCAATAAAGTCGTCAAAGTCTTAAAAGTGGAACTTTTGATTTACTCCATGATAATACTAATATAATAGTAAAGAACTGCATTGGGATGGACCTAAGTGTCCAAGAGTGAAACCTTGATAAGTAATTAGAATCCTCAACCTATTGATTAAAAAAGAAACTTATTTACCAATTAAATTGCATCTCATATTCTCATTTTGAAAAATTCAAATTTGTATAACATGCTCGAAAGAATCTAACATAAGAGTACTATATATACCATACATCAGGTGAGCCTATCCCTAACATGTCCTACTTGTGTAACCAGCGTCAAAAACCAAGGCCAAATTGCATCTCATATTCTCATTGAGTTGTACTTAAGAACAAAAGCTAATTTTTGAATTAATCTTTCATACCTTGCCCAAAGTGGGACGGTTTCTTTTGGAAGCTTGCATTGTGGCAAAGGCATGATTAGGTAGGTAATCGATGCGTCAGAAAGCAGACACAATGTAAGTTGGGGACGCCTTATATATTATATTCTATGGAAGTGGAGACTTATCCAGATAAAAAAAAAAAATTAAAAGAGATTAGAGAAGAAAGAATAAATCACAAGGTAAGAGTAGAAATGCGGCCGCCGCTCCCACCACCACCCCACCTTGTCTTATTTAAGCTCCTTCTCATTACCATAACATATTCTCATGCATTAAATAACCACAACATGAAAACAATCAGCCAATAAGACCCTAAACCCCAGAAAATCATGCATAATAAACACCATTTATGAAGTTGTACTCAACCAGAAACAGAATCATATCATACCCTTTTAATGGTACTGGTTGAAGCTGAATGGAGTGGCGTCCATGTAAACATTGAAGTGGAAGGGGAGCCACAATTCCAACATCATTTGATAAGGATTCTGTTGCAAAGCAACCAACGTGCTTTTATCTCAAAGTGTGGTGCATCAGATAGGGATTCCACCGATTGTATCTCATCTAGTGAGTTGACCAATATGCAACCACACTTTGTGCGCCTACATATTATCTATGGCCTCTATATTTGTCAAAAAGTATCCGTCCTACAGGAAAATAATAATGTCGTTCCTAAGTTTTTTGGTATATACCAGCATAGGAATCTGAATGTTCTGATCTGATCAACTTTATCACAAGGCAGATTTTTCATGTGTGGAAATAGAAGAATAAACTTCGAACTTGCCAAAAGAATAACACAGACTCGTTCAGGTTATATGTTGGAACATGGAACACAAATGCAATGCCTAATTCATGTAGAATTTCACTGCTATTTGATTCCATAGAGTTTCTAATGAACACTAATCTCATGCACGCCACTGAATATTGTTTCAATCTCATACTATCAGGCTACCACCATTAGAACTAGAATAAATCCATCATAAGTAACCTGATAAAAATCATTGATCAAAACAGGGTTGGAGGATTTACATAAAGGGTATAGATTAACAGGGGCTACAGACAGGAAATAATAAGTACTGTTAGTTCCAAACAAGGAGAGCATAAGAACTTATGAAGTACCTTGAAGATGCTGCTTGCTCTACCCTGCACCAAGAAAAAGAGAACAGAGTTCTATAACTCATTTGTGTGTGATTATGAGTAAACATACGTCCCAGGAAATCATGTCTTGAAGTCCGGTGACTTCAAACAACTCAAACAATGCGAAGGAGAATTTTTTTTTTGGATAGTAACACTATAAAATGATAAGCAATGAAAATATTAGGAATGTGGATAATGTTGAGGCAAATCTCAAGTCATATAATACCGTAAAGGAAAAAAAATATTCATCAGATTTCTCAATACCAGCTTCTCTGCCCATGTAATCATCTTACTTAGTACAGCAAATACAAGTTTGAAAGTGTTAATCAGAGTCTTCTCAATCTAAATGTTGCCGATTTGTTAAATTTACTCCTCTTCCTCTTCCTCCTCCACAACTTTGCTCTTTCCCTTCACATCCCCTAACTTTTGATCCATCTTCTTCACAGCCTCCAAATGCTTTCTCAGCATGCGGACCTCCTTGATGTAATAATGGATTCTATCTATCATCAACCCTAGGAACAGAGCAAAACCTATGCAGAAAGAAAATTTTCATTACAATGATCACCAATTCTACAAAAGAGATACAAGCAACGCGTGTATACTGACGGAAAAAATGCTTGCAACCAGAAAGCAATTTGCATTACAATAATCCCCAATTCTACAAAAAAAAATTCAAGCAACGCGCGTATACTGGTTAAAACAAAGATAAAATCTCTTGACACATGGTAGTCAAATAATTCAAAACATCATAGGGATGTATAGGGTCAAATTTTTATCACGATCTAATACAACTTACCATAACACAATACCTAATTCCTATCTTCCTAAATATAATCTCCGCAATAAAACTATTCATATGGGATTTATAAAGTCAATTTTTTATCACAGTATAATACAATTTACCATAACACAATACCCAATTCCTATCTTCCTAAATATAATCTACGAAATAAAACGATGTATGGGAAAATGATAACAGAGGACCAAATAGCCAAGGTAAGGATGATCGAATCGGGCACATATTTACCCAAAAGAGACGCTTCGAGAAGCTGATAGGCCAAGATAACCTGATCCGTCGGATTGACGCCACCTTCCTCGGATCGATTCTGTATACTGGAGATGTTAAACAGCAGTGACGCCATAACCACAAACAAGGTCCCGCCTGCGGTGGATGCCACCACAGGACCCCGGCCCTGCTTCAGTCTGTCCAGTAAAATCAGTAGTGGCTTCCTCAGAGGCGTTCGGAAAAGAAGCAACAAAATCACCGCCACTTCTCCGGCAACTAGAGAATAAAGAGGCTGAATCATCTTCTCCGACGGTTTGTTAGGAAATTTGATGGGCTTTTCAAGTGATAATATGAATCGATCGGGTAGAAAACTGAGTATTGGAAGAAAGGTACGAAATTGAACCACTACCAGAGAAAAGGTACGGAATTGAACAACGAAAAGAATCTAGGGCGGAAAATGGGGCAGAAGGGTGGGTGG
>JAOYMZ010071398.1:0-12142 GCA_025802335.1 Pinguicula primuliflora | reverse complement strand
ATTTATTATTTAAATAAATAGTTATTATTTTAAATATTAACAATAAAATTTAGAACAATGAAAATAATATACTCATGGTAGAGACCTGTAGTTATATAAAGTCAAGGGTAAAATTAGAATGAAAGACTTATAAGTCACCTTATTTTTTAATCAGACTGAAAAAATGTCTGTTCAAATCAGTCGACTTATAAGGAAGAATGACGTTCACGTAACAGATTTATTTTCTTAAATTAACATATAAGACAGAATTGACTGATAATATGACTTATAAGTTGACACTAAATACACCCATAATCAAATATCTGGTGATAATCCTCTTGATACTTTACACTTGTTAGTGTCAGTTTTATAACTTGAAGGAGCAAAAACCAAAACGTGGTCGCTCCATCTAATTTTAAAGCTGAGTTTTGAAAAATTACTCATGTATTAGCTGAAGTCTTGTGGTTGCAATAGTTCACGGACTAGCTCGCGACGGGCTCATTTCCATTTCTTTGTATTCAGGGCATATATGTATTCATTTTCATGTTTGTTTACCTTTTCAACCTCATTCATTCGATCCATTTGCTTTAATTAGCAATGAAAGTTGTGAAATCGAAATTTAAAATGTTAAGAAAATCTTTTATAATTTTATTATGTATATAATGAAATACGAAAATAATAAAATTGAAATTTGAAAGAAAAAGAAAATTATGTAACTTGTATAAGATATAGAATTTTAATATTATTATATTTAATATCCGTGAATATCCGCTAAGCATTCACGAACAAGCAAATTAAGGTTCACGAATACATATTTACGTTTGAGCTAGTTATGCCCTTTGAGATGAACAAACAAGATTTAAAGTAATCGAATACCTTGTTTTAGAATTGCTTTGTTGGTATTTTTTTGTACGAAAGAAATTCCATTAATATATACATGATTACAAAAACAGATATGGAGCTGTCCATATCGCTGTAAGAACTCTTTAACACTAGAGCTAACACAAAATTTAGGTCATAGTTGTGTTCATACATAGTTGTGGGTTGTTGTCCCAGTCAAGTATTTGAATAGACTCATTAAGTTTTCCTCGTGCTTTTGGCAGTTATAGTAATCCGATCTTGATCTGGAACAGAATTTAGCATGATACTTCAGATCCCACATGATGGTCAAAATGCGCATTTCTTTCGCGTCATAAGCATCATATTGTTATTTGCTACATTGCTTTACCGAACTACCTCTCATCTCTAGTTGAGAAGCTACTCGTGGAGATTTGAAGTGAGCAATAATCTCGTCCCGTTGGCTACTGAAATCCCAAACCATCCGCCTACTTCAGAATTGGTTTGTTGGTGTATGACCCTAGAATTAAGGAAAAGATATCATTCCTTAATCCCTATGATATCACAACCCTCCATTATAGGAGTAGTCTATATATACTACACCTGTACCTTCTGTATTGAATATAAATACAAAATTTTCCCCAAATCATAATTTTAAACATAGATCTTGCAAAGGTTCCGAGAGACGATAACCGAAGCTAGGAGAAGATGAGACAAAACTAGTGTATTTGGAGAGGGTGATTTTGAAGTAGTGTATATCATTTTCGGAGAAGATTGGGTCTAGGGCTGGTTTCCTGTTTTGTACGAGGAAGAATAAAATCCAATTTTCAAAAACAAATACAACCACCAAAATTCTTGGATTTTCCCACATGGAGTTGCAAAATGGTAATTCGGTTGATTTTTCTTCTCATCCCAAATGATATGGTGTCGAATGGTGCTGAATTCTAATCTTAACCCTTGGATCAAAATGCAACGGTCCAGATCAAATGACTCATTTAACCTCTACTTAAAAACACTTTTGATCTGGACTGTTGCATTTAGATCCCAACGGTCCAAATTAGAATTTGTCATCATTCGACACCATGTCATTCGGAACATAAATTTGGAATTGAAAAAGAAGATTATTGTATAGGAAACGAGGCGTTCTATTATGCGAAGTGCATGTTTTGTACCTCTATTAGTTTTTTCGTTTTGATTTTCATTTTACTTCTCCTTTTCCTTTTGATTCTCCTTCTCATTTTGATGTATTTGGGAGTTTCTCTTTCTGATTTTCCTTCAAAATGAGAGTTGAAATTGTATTTAAAATTTAGAGTTAAAAAAGTGTATTTATTTACAAAATTGCGAAGGAGAAACAAAATTAGCCTAAAAAAAAAAGAGAATCTGACTTAAAAAAAGAAGAAGTAGAAGGAGAAGTTTGTAAAACGCTTATTTTGAAATAATATGGGATAAAAAAATGAAAAAATTAATATAAAAAATAAATGGTACAAAAACGGTGATGAGAAAAATAAAACCCTAAAATGCATCTTAACATTTGTATAAGATAATAAAAAAAATTAGCGGCTAAAACCGAACGCATGCTATTGCTATTCTCGTACTTGTTTTTTTGGGAGAGGGAATAGAAATGCAATTTTGGGCCACAATTATTTTTTGCATCAAATCATCTCGACTTCAACAGCCAAACGACATCTAAGCACTAAGCCTGCAACGTCTTCTACAACGCAACGCTGGTAATCAGCCAGCTAATGATTGCTGCAATGGTGATTAAAGATCCTCCCATCAGAGATTGTCCGACAGCGGCGGCACTCGTCGCCGGCGGGCTGACTGTTGCCGAACCTGAACATCAGAATTATATATAAACAGGCATCAATATTAAACAAAATAGATCGAATCGAAGATTAAGAAAGAAAATACTCACTATTGGCCGATGGAATTGACGGTGCGGATGGAACTGGAGTCGACGGTGAAGATGAACTTGGGGATGCAGGTGCTGCTAGCAATACACACAAAATCAAAATCAAAACCAAAATCAAAATCAAAATCAAAATCAAATCGGATACGGATTCATCCATTCGAAAATCGAACTCCCAAACCAACATTCACCATTATTACTGGTGCACACCGCCGAGGTTTCCCCACAGGATTTAGCTAGCGCCAATCCATCGGCCTGGGTTACATTAAAGCTCTGCAGAATTTGCTGATTGTTGAATAGGGCGCACAGACATTGTCGCTCCGTCTGCACGATCTGTTTCAAAGGCATACAGCACGACATTGGAGGAGGCGTCGACACCTTAAGGTACGGTTGGCACGGAAGGAGCTGTTGGAGGCATGGAAGGTTGTCTGGAATTGTGGCGGCGGCGTCGGTATATACCAGCCATGTGAGGATGATGCAGAAGAAGAGGAAAATGGGCTTCGACATTTTGATTTTCTTTTCTCTTTCGTTTGGACTTTGGGTGATCGAGTGGAGTGTGGATTTTATTTTTATAGTAGCGGAAATCCTAATCTTTGGTTGTTTGTTTGTTGACGAAAATCTTGAATCTGTAGTCTGGTTCTGGTACCAAGATTGGGATTTTCGGTTGTGAAAATATTGATTTTGTTCTTGGGTGTGAGATACGGATTCCGAACCTAAAGGAGGCAACAATTTTGAACATTCGAATAAATATTATATTAAGTTCATTTGTTTTACAAAAACTACATTCAAAAATGGGTTCATCCAATTTTATTTATTAAAATTTAAAATTAATTGTGAAATTCTATCTGTTCATTTGAAGAACTAAATTGGAAAATGGGTCTACCTGATTTTGATAAGTTAAAATTAAAATATAGTATTGGTTAAATAATTTTCGTATTAAGATAATTCCGAAACTGGTCAAAGATTTTGGTTACGATGGTTTTGTTCTCACAAAAAAAATTCTAAAATAATTTTGAAACCGGTCACTAATTTAAGGATCATGATAGTTGTACATTATTTTTCGACACAAAATTTTGGCACACTTTAAATTACAATCACATCCCGTCATCGTCATCGATATTGTCTCCATTGATGAAAAATTAATATATCAAGGATCAAAGACCTATGCACCGGTTGGTTTTTGGCTACTCATTTGCAAGTAATTTCGTTTTATTTTTTCCCATAGGGTTAAGTAAACCTTAATTATAGTTTAGAAATTACTGGCCATGGATTCACCAGAAATCGTGAATTCACCAGAAATCGTGGATTCACCAGAAATCCCACCGGAACATGTAATTTTGATCCTTGATGTATTAATTTTTAATTGAAGAGGTCAATTTCGAAAACATTATTAGTATGTGATTGGAATTTAAAGTATGTTAACTTTTAATAAATAAATAGTGTACAAATAATATTATTCCTAATAAAAATATTTACATCCGGAGGTGGCCGAAAAGAAAGGTATGATATTTTTTGATTTAGCATTGTTGTGGTTTAAATCTAAGATTCAAAATCTGATCTAACAGTCCATGTGAAAACATTGTCCCACATTTTGGTCCAAACATTAAAGTAGAATGTATGCAATGATTATTGTCAACCTTGTGGATTGCATGGCGTATGTTGATTTGGAATAAAATTTAATTTACTTCCTATAATTTGTGATAAAATCATTTTATCTTGTGTGATTTAAAAACTGTAATTTTACTCCCTTTTGATTTTGAAAAAGAATAATTTATTCCGGATCAGAGATTGTTAATAAAATTAGATGAAAAAGACTATTTTACCCAAGATCATTCGTTTGTTATTATTTTAATTATAATTTATTAATTAAAATATAAAAAACAATTGTAAACATGAAATAAAAATCTTTAAAAAATATGTGTAAAAAAATCATAATGCAAGCAAAATATACTTAAATTATAATTATAAAATTAATGTTACCATTTTAATATGTTGCGAATCTAGATTTTATTTTTTTGAATTTTTCTAAAATTCTTGCTAGCCGTTCGTCGAGCGGCCACCCGTAGCAATTTTCTAAAACAATAATGTTAACCATACAAAGTGCTCGAGAATTCTATACGACACCCAGAAATGACATCTCCAACGCACCCATTACACATACACACACACCGCTCACAAACCTATGGGTGCATTGGAGGTGCCATATCTGGGTTCCGTATAGCATTTCTACAAAGTGTTGGTGTATATAATTATGTATGACCAAGTAATTGCTTATACTTGTTAAGATATGTGGCACAATCATTACAAAAGGATAATAATATTTGTACACTGTTATTTGACACCAAAATTTGATACACATTAAATTTCGGTCACATCCCGACATTAACAATAAAATTATCACTAATTATAAAAAAAACAATAAAATTATCACAATTGATGAAAAATTAATACATGAAGGATCAAATGTCTCATGCTTTCGTTGAATTTGGGTGACTTCATCGGAGACAATTTCGTTACATCTTCTTAGGGTTAATTAGTTCTTAATTAGAGTTTAGAAATTGTTGGCAATGAAGTTACTGAAGCCCCACTAAAACAATGAGTTTTGATCAGTAATATGTTAATTGTTCATAATGTTGATAATTTTGCCAATGTTGACGGGATGTGATCGTAGTTTAATGTGTACCCAATTATTATGTCAAAAAATTGTATTCAAATAATACTATTATGACATATATACAAGGGTCATTCGTAAAAGTAATTTTATGAAATATCTGTTTTTGAAAAGTAACCTTACAAAAAAAAACAATTGTAAATGTAACCTCCATTTTTTAAAATAAATCAAAAATCAAATATATTTTAATTTAGCATAATAAACGTCGATACTAAATTGTCAACTAACGTAATTACACCCAAAGCTTCTCCCTGTTTGAGGTAGTCTATAGCCATCCCCTACCAAAGCTGTTGGATTAGGCACAGGGTGTGGCTCAATCGAAAGTCATGGATATGGCCTTGAAGCAATGCTATGAACTGCTTGGTGAATTCAAGGAAAGGCTCCTACAGGCACAAAACAAGATGAAACAAAGACATGATACAAGCAAGTGGAATATGAGATTGATTCATGAGCCTAACTTAAACTACAGCTTTACCGCCACACATCTATGGGAAATAAACACATCAAAAACTTCAATCACTCTTCTATGATTCATTTTAGGTCAAAGAAGAGATTAACGAGGTTCGTACAAACTAGCATTGCCAGAAAAAGCACGGACAAACCCTGTCTTCTATGTCTCTAAGCTCAAGGCATTCTGCAGGGTTCACCCATCATCCACCTCGATACCTACCATTCATCACGCGTGCCTCAACCAACTCCGTAGTTCATTTTGGACCAGCATATCCACAAGGGACAATCCCAACTCTTCATAAATTAGAAGGGTCTCTTACTAGCAAGAAGCTTCTTGGGAAGACAAAGTCACCATGATCTAATCTCTCACAATTGAGCACAAGTGTGTTGTTGAATACTGGGGTAATGTCCTAAAGTCTTCAATGCAATTGCCAGTGAAAGGGCGTGGCCTTGGAACCTGCTCACTTACAAACGGCACAAGGCACAAGACTCTAGTCCACCAACATGATAGATTCTTTAGCATTTAATTTTGCAATTATGTTGGATAGTTTCATCTTCTTAGTGCTTCTATTTAAGAAGAGGAAATGTGTACCGAATGATTAACTATTGAATGAAAATCAGTTTCCATTGAGTGGGTCAGTTCTCCCCCAACATCGAGTTAATCCTATACAATCTATTACACAATAGGTAGAAAGGAGAGGACACCTCAGTCCAGCCAGAAGCAGCAGCACCGTGACACCACCGCCACCGCAGAGGTGTTCGATGTCTTCTAAGAACCGGGATCACGATCTTAGCTACATAACACATACCTTTAATAAACTCATGGGTAATGGAGTACTGCAATATATTCATTCATCTTTGACTCTGCAAATATACTTCCCAAAAGGATGCATTTGAATCTGCTCCAGGTTGCAGATCAATCATTAAAACGGACATATGTGAGAAGTACACCAAGTGCAAAGGTAACGGGTAGAGCTAGTTAAGATACCTCAACAAGCAAGGACTAATCCAAGAGGAATCAAAGAAGTCCAAACAACGCAGCGATTCCCTTGATCTTTCTGAAGTTCTGAACACCTTTTACGAAAAGATATGGAACATTCCCCTCAAAGGACACCCTGAACATGCACAAATAGAAATATATGTCAGAGAACAATAAGACTCTGACCATTTGAGATGAGGAAAAGGACAACCTTAAAACTTGAAGACCTAAACCGACTGAAACTTCTCTAACTTCATCCACCCCGTGGCAACCAACATTTTCTAAAGCTGTAAGCGTTTACACCAAATAAACTCACCAGTTATGGATAAGCACACCGAATAGTTAAAGGAAATGACTGTAACTAGAATCACTACACAAAAGATCATACCACAATAAAGCTAACCTGACCAGTCACATGCGTCTGCAAGTAATATGCTCAGCTTCTGTTCACTGCTCCGTAGTACTGCCACTTACCTGTAAGATGCGAAACTGGGAAATATTTAATTTTACAAGCTACAAGAGATCATTCTTGAGACTGACAAGGGATTTTATAAACTCAGTTGATGAAGCTGGAAAACAATGAATTGCAACACACAATAAAGTTATAGCAGCTAGATATCCAAGCCTTCATAGAAAATCCGAAATCGCCATGCTATACAATTAACGCAAGACATAAGACCTAAAAAAAATAATATCAGACATGAAGTTTATACCTATAAGACTCTACTTTCTGTTTGTAAGTGTTCACCTTTCTATATAAGACCCAAAAAGAACAAACAATAATATCACAGACATGAAATTTTCACCAATAAGATTTTAAGTGCCCGTTTGCAAGTGTTCACGTTTCTATATAAGACCCCAAAAGGAAAAAATATATTATCAAAGACATGAAGTTCACTTTTCTTTCATGCCTGATGTTTCAGTAAACAGGAAATTATGGAGTACATGTTGCACAGCGATTTCATCAAATCATCCTTGGAGCGACATTCATTAGCATTAAAATGTCTCAATGAAATCATTGTTTCAATGCATTGAACCCCGAAGTACTTTCTCAGCTTGTGGCAGATGCCGTTAAGCTTTCATCAGTGCCAGGGGTCGATCTCATGTCATTAAGGTATGAGGTATGTTGACTTACATGCAATGTATCACTTCGACAGCCCTCAGCCTGGTGAGAGAGCATCTGAGATGACTCAGCATTGCCGAGTGCAGCATCCTCTTCCAGTAGGGATATTATTCTTCTACTGGCTTTCCTTCTCGATTTTCTCTGCTCCGGACGATTCGTTTCCCCATTAATGAATCCTTGGATGTCACCGTCTTGCAACTGTTGGTAATCGTTACTATAATGTCCTTCGGGACAAGGACTTGATGTAATTGTGCCATCTGGATACAATGATGAATTATTTTCAGCATTCCTGTCTTCATCTTCATCAGAAGTCAAAAGGGCATTGTTAGAGCTCCTTCGAGGCGAAATCTCAGGGACAGAGTGATCGTCATGACTTACTGAAGGCACAAATTCCAGAATATCATCAGCACTACAGCTTGTATTACTATCAGAGGAAATGAATGAGAGAGAATCAGCAGAAAGCTGTAAAAATTCAACTTCCAAGTTGTGGCGTCGATGTAAAATATCCTCTTCATAATGGGGTGGAGAACCCAAAGAAGCTGATGACGTCTGAGACCCCATAATATGTCTTAATGCACTTGATGAAAAATTTACAATTTCATTGCTCATATTATCCCGTTTGGGGACTTCAGTGGAAATCAGGCGGAAGTCCTCAACATCTGCAGGACCACTGGACTCAGTATCTAAAAGTTTCGACTTTTCCTGATCTCCATAAGAGTAGTTAAAGCCAGAAATGCTACCACCATGCCCACTAAAAACTGTTGAAGCTGCTTGGCCAACCAAATCCGAGCATTGATGAACACTCATGGCAGTAGCTGTATCAGCAAAAGAGGTCCTGGATTTGATATTGAAAGTACTACTGTCATTTCCAGAAAAATGAAAATCAGATATATTTCTCGAGGTCCCAGCAATGCCCACATCTTTTGTTTCCCTTGTCAAACAAAACTCTGGAGTGCTATGCAATATATGACTCAAAGGTTCCCTTTCACCAACCAAATTTTGAGATGTATGGTTCATCCACTCTTTAAATTCATTCAACCATAAAACAGAATGATCCTTTTTCATAAGTTCAATTCTTTTCATCAAATCTTCTATTCCAGCCTCTTCATCAACAATATTCTTGTCCTCGCATTGAATATCATTATCACAGGATAGAGAATCTTGGTCAGAATTGACGTGCTCATCATTCTCAATGCTAGCAACACGAGGGACTCCCCTCTGCAATCAATCAGTAAAGCACCGTCAAGCAACCATTCAAATCAAATGAACAAGTAACTAAGTTTGTTGCCATCGAAAGGTTTGCTACCTTCTTAATATTTTTACTTCTTCCTGCATCGGCATCTTTTTGGGCAGGTGAATAAAATCCAAAGCTTGCAGGGTGCTGTTTCCTGCTCGCAATTATAATACTTCGTTTCCAAAACTCGCTTGATGAAATTTTCTTCTCATCCAATTTCAGCTAGAGCACACGAAAGTGACATGAAGAGCAGAGATAAATATAGAAAAGGTTAAGATGAAAAATGCATTAAAAAATCTTTGAGAGATGTATTCTTGTCTAATCAATACGTCAAAGATAAACGACCGATGTAAGTTGAATAATGGTAACTTACTTGCTCAGGAAAAGGAAACAGGCTGAAAACTTGAGCACGGAACCATCTAGCGTAGCAAAGAGGATTTCCTTCTAACCATAAGCTCTGAAGAGATACAAGGCCAGAGAGGCATTCTATCTCAGAAAACCTAGAAATAACATTGTACGAAAGATCAAGCCCTTGCAGTGACTTCAGGTTTTCAATGCCATGCAAAGAAATTAAGGCATTGTTCCTGAGGACAAGCTTCACAATTTGACAGGAGACCTGCACAAACCAATACTTGCATGAATTGATTAAATATGTAGTAATGAATGGAAAAAAAAGAACTTTTAGACCACCGAGCACTTGATTGTGCTCAAAGGAAGTTCAATTAACTATAGGAATATGCATTAGGAGATGGACTCTTGCCTCGATGGCCTAGTGGTCATAATGATATGCTAGTGGGAAGGGGAACTGTGTTCACTACCTCACGTGTTTGAATACTAGTATTTTTGCTATCTTCCCTTCAGCCACCTTATAAGATGGTCAATTTATGAAACTAAAAAGATAAGGTATAAAATTCGATTTAAGAAAACATAATGTTAAATATGATAAAAGTAATAAGACAGATGATAGCAATATTTTTTCTGAAGTTAAAAAAGACGTACATAAATAAAAATGTATAGTCTCTTTATTTTTTAGAAAATCTTTCAGTTTCTATCTACTCCAATGGTTAGAGGTTATCATCCATTCTTCTGCCTAAGCCCTAAACACTGCACTCGACTCCAATCATCAAAACGCAATGCATGGTCAACAGGAATCTTATTTTTCTTAAAAAAATCTGAGAATGTTACCTCAATAAATGAGTTACCTCAGTAAATGATGCAATACTTCTCAGGCTATTAAATCCCAAATCGACATGCTTTAGTCTGGCACATTTCTTGAGATTATCCACCTTTGCAAACTTGTTCCTACTGAGATCAAGGGATTCAAGCACAGGTAGAAGTTGCAAAGACTCATCCATGAGAACCAAGCCATTACACGCGCATGAAACAAAAGATAACTGATTCCATTGTGGTGAATCCTTAACATCCGCGATTCTACTTGCAAATACATGACGCAATGCATCCTGAGCCAATAGTGATGAGCAACACATAGAAATCAATCAACACACTGCCATGAACCATAGATAATTATTGTTTCTCTACTGCCTAATAGTTTTTCAAAGTGAAACAAAAAAGGATTAAATGCATCGCTCAAAGAAAGAAAAAACAGAAGAGTTACTTAGCAAAGATCATATTTGTAGCACATTTTCGAATTCTAAACAAGTTGTAACTAAAGATATTGCGATCAAATAAATCAGCTTGAAGCGTGAACATTACAATTAAGAAGAACATCCATGGATCCCAATCAAGACATTTTTACTCACAGTTGAGTTATGGCATATCAATTTCTCAAGCGTAAACCTCAGCTCGAGCAGCCCATGCGCCGCAGATGTCGACAAATCACATCCACGGAGCTCCAAAACTTTTAACCTCGCAAAACGAATCAAATGCAGTGGCGTTGGATCCCTCCCCGGCGGAGGCAATAAGGCAACCACCTTCAAAGACGGAAGTAACCGAAGTATCCTCCGTAACTGCTCGAGCGCCCGGTGATCCCCTAAATCCGAAACATATGCCCGCAGATAATCGACCGGAGCCCCGACCAACAAGCTCTCCAATTCCTCCAGCGCCTCCAGTCTTGATTGCACGTAACGCAGACCTACTGGGTTCAGCTTGAGCACCAATGAACCTTCGATTAAGCTCCCCGCCTGGTTTTCCACAAATTTCACTAGCGATTCTAGGTATCTATCCCCGGTCAGTGTCGTCATAGCTTCACAACCAACGTTGAGAGCCCCGAAGGGATCAATCAATTGAGGTTTGCGTATGGAGGCTTCGGGGGTAACGAGGGGGCGAGAGCGAGAGCCATTTTGTATTTTGTGTGCTGTCGTGTGAATGTGAAAATGATGGTTTGATATGGGGCCGGGGTTTCATCATTGATTTCCGATGCGTGATGAGGAAGAGCCCGTATGCCGGTCCGGAGACAGCGTGACGGGGCCGATGTGGACCATTACTTGTGGAATGGGATTTGCAATTTAATATAAAAAGGTTATATCTAGCCTCCATTGCCGGGCGAAGCCGGACCTGACCCACCATTTAGGATAGGATTGGACCAAAGTATTTTTTTAAGCAGTTAGGAATTAGGATGTAACGAAATAAAAAGGTCCAAAGGGTGGAATTAGAGGGTGACGCGTGTTACCGTTCGGATTCAATTTTAAATTTTCTAATAAGATAATATGCTCGAATTAGGCCCATTCCAACAAAAATTTTTTTAGCCCAAGTTCAAATATGAGTTTAATTCCGCCATTGTTGTGGGTAACAAAACATAATGTCTGGAATGACATCCTCCATATTATTAAAAGAAGAAATTTTAAACTATGGGAGCGCTTCGTATGGTCAGTCTTGGTGTGGATAGTTTTCCCTTCGTGTGGACAATTTTTTCGTAGAACTATTCGTTTTCGAAATTGATCGCACCATTGGAAAGCTTATATTTTTTAGATGAAGATCCATATGCTTTTGTTCGGTTTCCG
>JAOYMZ010071376.1:0-12145 GCA_025802335.1 Pinguicula primuliflora | reverse complement strand
AGGTGGGCTTAGGTGGGTAGTGGGCTTTAGGTTAAATTAATTAAACGGATTAATTGATATAACTAATAAGCCCAACATGATGCAATAGAACATGATCTATCTACTGAACAATCAAAGTTGGCGGGTTAGGCCAAAATGTGGATCCATAGGGTGAAGAGACATGCATTCAGTTGTGGATGGAATGGGGTAAGGCACCCAGGAGGGATGTGACCAAAATTAATAGCCACACCATGAGGTTGTGTAACAAAGTTTGAATATTTGGAAAGATGCTCAATAGTGGTTAGCAATTAGATGTTTCATTTGTACAAATTTGGATGGTTTTCAATTTCATTACGAAGTTGCACTCAAGGAATGGTAACCATCGCGGGATTAACAGAACGAAAGTAGCTTGCGCAACCACGACTTAAGATTTGTACATCCTGTTTCAATAGATATCGCATATCGTTGAAGAAGGGTTGACCTATTGGTTCTAAGAATAACAATTGCATTCAAATGCCACGAGTTTAAATCCCTCAGCGACATGAGCCTGTCACAAAGGCTTGGCAAATATGATTTATCTCCTTACCGTGGTTTGTAGGCTATTACAGTAGAGTCTTGGTTCAACTACTTCGTTATGTTACAAAAAAAAAAAAATTATAGTAGCACTATAAAATAAAATAAAAAAATTTATGCTTTCTCATAAATTATTATAGTTTGTAAATATGGGCATTGGGTCATTTTTTCTGAGTCGTGTCTGAGTCAGCATATTACCATTGCTTCTAAGATCAAATTTTGGTCTACTGTTGAATGGGTAAAAGATCACGTGATCTGATCGGGTCCCCATTCTTTTAAGTTTTTTTTGTTGTCGTGGCGATGTGTTGTCCGAAGCAGATAAAGATGGAGTTTGCAGATGAAAGATGAAAATACAATTTAGCTGCTTGCTGCTCTCATTCTATCTTTAAAAGGCCAATGAAAAGCTCATTTCATGGTATGGGATTGAGAATCAATTTGTTTGTTTTGATAATGTATATAAACTCAAGCGAGCTAGGTAAAATCAAATGCCTTATTTCAATAGCTTGCAAACCACACGTATTGATAAGTTATATGTGACAGGTTCATGTCACTGAGAAAAATTGAACCCATAACTTTTGAGTGCATTCTCGAACTATTAAGCCAACACTTCTTTGACAAGAATCAATTTGTTGGAAAATGGTGTTCACACCACTTGGAGTATTAACGAGCTCGCGAATATGTATGATTGTGGTTTGGGATAGTTGGCACTTGGCTGGACCAGTCTAGCCGTAATCACCTCTGGTACTACGTCAAGATTTAATAGCCCATAGCACAAGTGTAAACCAACCGATATGCACATGAACTATGATCATTGACCAAAAGTTATTGATCATATTTTGATTTATGCATGTGTTTAACCGTGTGGGATGTATATTTGTGATATCTGTCTAGGATGTATTCAATATGTTTGGGGATCTATCAAAATATCTCGAAGTCCCATACCGAATTAACAAGGAATTGTTTTTGGTACCATATGTTTGACCTAAATCTATGGTGTGAGTCTTTTTAAAGATAATCCCAAAACATGAGTAAAGTGGATAATATCACTCCGTGGACAAATATACATGTGCAATTCGCATGGGACATTAATCTAGGCCGAAATTTTAGCTTTGTTTATGCTTGGTTCAATAGATAGACTTTGTACTAAAGAAGTACAAACCTCTTGAGGATTAAGTTGGAATGATGATAATTAAATGGAAAGTATCCGTTGTTTACAAAATATAATAATAATTAAATAATAAAAATAAAAATAAAATGTAAAATAATTATAATTAAATTTAAAATTATTTTTTATATGACTCATAGTATGATACACGTGTAAAATGATACAAAAGTATCATTTTCAGTAAAAATAGTGTAACGTAAAAATACACATAGCATCATACAATCCATATACGTGTATATATATGTGTATATATAATGTAGTGTATTCTGTTTTGTGGATGCAGACTTCTCCCAAACACTTTGGGTACCTTTGGTAGTGTTACCAAGTTATCAAGGCTTATAAAGCTTGATGTGATAATTGATGATAAAATTTGCGATAAGGCTTGAGAATTCGAAAGCTTGATAGTGTATCTACTGTCCGGTGGAGTGTTTATGCTGGAGTGATAACTCGGCGATGAGTGATTGAACAGTAAAAAATGACGGAAATGACTAAAATGTCCTTATTTTTATCCAGTGTTCGAGAAATCGGCCGTTTTGGCCGACTAGACGCCGTCTGGACGCTCAAAACAGCCTTCCCGACCCGATTAGGCCCTGGGCGTGATGTCTGGGCACCTACGAGCAGCGGGGCGGCCGGGCAGCCGCCCCGACCGCTTGGGCGCCCGGGGCAGCCGCCCAGTAATTAAATTTTTTGAAAAAAAAAATATTTTTTTAAAAATTTAGTTTACAATAATTAATCCAACATATTGGAAATTTCCAACATGTCATTGGATTTTCAACGGACGTGTTGGAGATTTCCAATGCGTCTGTTGGATTCCAACGGACTCGTTGGTGATTCATGAATCATGAGGCGTCCGTTGGATTCCTCGGGATCGCCCAACGCCTAGGGGGCGCCCACCGACTTCTCGTACCTTGATTTTAGACAATTATTTTTTTATTTTTGATAGAAAAATGATTTATACCCAGTTTGTCCCTGCGGTGTCAAACACCAGATTCGCAAAAAAATGACTCTAATTATATAAACGTTAAATTTACATCATCGATGATAAGTTTATAGTACATGAACACGTGGTAAACAACTTCGAATTTGCGTGTCTTTGATATTATATTACTCCCTTTAATAGTTTTTGATTAATTATTTGTGTATGCATTCACGTATACTGGTATTTTTTTATTTTTAATCATTTAAAATTATTTATTTTATTAATATATGCAAATAAAATAAAATAAATTTTCCGGCGGTTGTACGCCGCCTAGGAGACCGATTTGACCGCCCAGACTGCCTAGGAGGCCCCTAGACCGCCCGGCGTACAGGGAACGCCCAGCGCTTTCTCGAACCTTGTTTTTATCACATGTTCAGTAGGCAAGATTGATACGATTTCACCTAAACAAAAAAACTAACTTAATCCGAACAAAGCAACACATCAAAGTCAAAGGGTACAAAGCTTTACCATAATCAAAGGAAACATATTCAAGTACGAAGCAACACATCAAAGTCAAACAGTATGAAGCTTTACCATAATCAAACAAAACATATTCAAGCATGAAACAACACATCAAAGTCACCACATCAAACCGTCCCAACATAACCTAGTCCATCAAACATCAAACCAAATCAGTCATTATTTGGCAGATTTTCAGAAAAGAGTAACTGGATCCATTCACCTCTTTCAGTATGCCCCAAATTGGACTACATCGCCCTATCATAAGTAGGGATGACAATTTGAATCTGCCCCGACGGGGTGGCCGGGGGTCCGGGGCAAGGGTGGAAGACCCACCCCGCAACATAATTAATATATAAATATTTTTTACTTTTATTTACAATTTTTTTTTTTTTGAAAAACAGAAAGCACAATTTTGTTATTACAATCTGAGGTCATGGCCAGCATAGCAATTCCATGTCACTAACCAAACAAAACACAATATTAATGGGCCGCAGCAGAGAAAAGGTGAGCATAAAAAATCATAAAAGTAGAATATGAAGAATATAGAGTTTCTTCTACAAATGGAAAAGCTTAGGTATGCGACCTACTGGAGAAGTTTAACTGATAACAAAAAAAAGAATAAATTGAACCAAAAAATTGAAAAATAAGACTCGAAACCCATGTTTGTCGAGAACTCAGCAAACTTCCAAGTCGGAAATTGCGCAACTTGTGAAAGCCCAACGATTGTAACACTGCAAACTTATTTATACTTAAACATTATTTTTAATATTTTTTTTCTAATTTTAATAAAAAAATTAATATTTTCCGGGTATGGGTCAGGTTTAACCCGACCCGATCCGATGACCCGACGCTCGCAGGGAGGGGCGGGTCTGGGGTGGCTCTGACCCGTCCCGCTCCATTGCCATCCCTAATCATGTGGACATCTCATCTAGGTGTAGTTGATCCTCATCTTCTCTTTGAAGGTCAAGTTCTGGTAGATTTCTAACTCAGCGAGAATGCTTTCAATAGATTTTGGTACATTACCAACAGCCACTGCTTCCTTCTTGTCCTTGGTCTGCATTCGCTTTTTGATGAAGATAAGAGTGGACTTTACTTCCTTTATAAAAGAGTCTGATTCTGATTTCTTGGAGGTTATAGACTTCCTCTTCTTACCGTCTCTCTTCTTTGATCGTAGAAGCCTTTGGAATGGTGCTCTCTAGACAAGCCTACTCCTCCTTTGTCTCACTATCATACTCATCAATAAAGGTAGTGTTCACTTTGGCAAATATGATTAAAAATCTGCCAGATATCTTCTAAAAAAGGAAAGATTGAATTGTTCACTTTAAAATATTTATTTACCAGGTTGTACAGATTTCATCTGTATGACCCTATATGACCCGCCTCTTTTGACAGATTACAATATCTCCTCTTTTGACAGATTGTAATTTGCAATGCTCTCTTTACTTTTTTTTCCCTTTATGCCCACAAACTCCTTCTTCCTCCTCTATCCATCCTGCTCTCAATGGAAAGGTCCCTCACCCCTCACCCTCTCTTTCCCACACAGAGATACACACAAAGGGTTTTGCCTACGCACAGAGTCATCTGCATTGGATACATAGACCACATTCAACATACACTGTACAATCAAAACTCGAGATTCCGTCTCATGTTGAATAGCTCGATGCCGTGATACATGGCTCGAACACCGAAGGATTGAAATTTATTGTGCGCGTGGCTGAAATTCAACTGATTGGGAATTAGGCTCGAGGAAGATTCGTGATGGTGGTGGCAGTCAAAGGAGGACGGGGCGGATCGGGCGGCGGATCCATGAAAAGGCACAGGAGCTTTAGTGTGTGTTCCTTATTTTTCCTTTTGGATGTGTTAAGAGTCTTGTAGTCGCTCTCCATTGTTTGCAGCAATATGAGCTCGATTCGTTTGGTTTTTGAGAGTCGAAGCAACTATGTTTACTCGTAATCTAACTTTTCATCGATCGTGACAGTGAAATGGCTATTTTTTGTGTTGGATAAGTGTGAAATGGCTATTTGACTTCAATTATATGATTCATTATTTTCTAGGCAAATCCAGTGATTTCCTGGTATTTAGAATGATCTCATATGGATGTTTGATGAGCTCTATTGCTGAAGAATTTCATCTGCTACATCATTTGGTAAAATGAGTAAACAGCCTATCATCTCGAATTCTAGACCTTGATAGTAATGCCACCTTTTTGAACTGGTTTATCCTCATGCTGAATTATTGGTTGTATTAATGTAATTGCTTCTCTCATATGTCTTGATAGAGATTATTGGAGGTGGGTTTGCTTTGGGCAGTCTTGTTGTTGTATTGGAGGATCCTGAAGCACCACATCATATGCTATTGTTGAGAAATTTTATGTCGCAAGGGCTTGTGCACCACCAACCTCTTATTTATTCTAGTCTCGCGAAGGATGCAAAAGGATTTCTTGGTACTTTGCCTAACCTAATGTCTTCCAAGGATGATAAGTCACTTTCCCGTGAAACTGAGCAGGTTTGAATCCCTTTCCTTTTTTCTGATTCCTTGAATGTTAGAGCTCCATGTGTTAAGAACTTGCTTTTGGGAATTTTTGAAAGATGGATTTGTAGTACTATGAATTTAAGGAAAGGGGGTTGAGAATTGCTTGGCAATATAAGAAGTATTTCGAGGAACACAATCCAGAGTCTCATAGAGGTAAAATTACGTGCCATTGCTGAAGTGATTGGGTAGCTTTGCTTGATCATTTTCACTACTATGCCTTTGTCTCGGTGTCCATTCATATGATAATTTTGGCTCACCTTATTTTCTACAGACATAAAGTCAGCATACTGCTGTGATTTTGACCTACGGAAGCCGTTAGAGTGCCATTTCTTTAGTGGGCAACACATCGATTGCATCAGCATGAAGGATACTGCTGATCTTACTGTGTTTCATGAACGTTGTTCACGCTTCTTATCTCAACTTCCAAGGATATGCGCTCATTTCTGAATGCTAGAGAAATACTCCCTGAACTGAAGATTCGGTTTAGAAGAAGCTGTTTTCCCAACTACAGAAACATATTGTTTTGTTGTATACTTTTTTTGGTCTTAACAGATAAGGTAAATGAGATATCAGAATCTATATGATCATATGCTATAAGATGAAGATAGTGATCATTTGGTATCATCTCTTTTGCGCAGTGGTATTTCCTAGTTTCTGCGAATTTTGAGTGGATTTGATATCTTAAAAGTTAAATTTTAGAGAATGGAATGATGATGTGGATGCAAAAAAATAAAATAATTATTATTAGGAATAATTTGGTCAAATTATATTTCTTTCACTTATCATGAGTGTAAGTGAACAACAAGTACAAAAATATATCATATATGATTTGAGTTTGAAATCAGTCTAAGTGAACAACAAATTGGATTTTAATGTAATATATGGACATAATCCTAACTATCATAGTGAACACTACCAAAGTCTTCCATATCCTTGGTGCTGTCACAATCTTCCTTTATCTGTGCATGGTCTCTAGCACAGTCTCCATTTGCACGATCCTTTCTGAAGATCTCGCACCAGTTATTATAATAGGGTCACACCTTTTCCTTCAATGACTTAAACTCTAGGTTGGCCCGTAAGACCATAAACAAATTGAATAATAAACTTTTTGAAGTGATTATTCATACATTTAAATAAACAGTACATAAGATAGGGCACACCTTAACAATGGTTTATCAATTCTTTTCATTGTTAACGATGATCAAGTAATTATTAGGGTCGATTGAAACGCAACTCATACTCATGAAAGCCAATAGTGTCTAGTACTCTTTCTTCCACACATGGATCTTGGTCTTCACATGAGGCCTTCCCAGGACACTATCATTTTGTTTTGCCCTTATCATGAAGGCCAAGAGGTCTTTTATTCTGTGTTGCTGGTTTTTGTGTTGCTGGTTTTTATGTTGTTATCATTCAGTTTTGTTGAATGTTTGTGGTGCAATGTAGTGTCTAGTACTCTTTCTTCCCACACATGGATCTTGGTCTTTACTTAGATTTTGCTACTGCATCTTGCTACTACTTCCTCTTTATTGCAGACTAACCTCTCCACCACTTTCGGCTCTGCCCTATGTATTGCTGATGATGAACTTGCCATCCCTGCCGTTGAACACACCTCTGTGCCTACATGCATGCAGGTAATATATCTTATGACTCCTACTACTGCCGTAGCCACGCATAATGATATTACCCAACTGCACTTGCAGATACCCCCTCAGCCAGCCACAACATCTTCACAATGAAGACGCAATACCTCACGTGGCAAAAGGCCCGTCCAGCATAGACATGGTGTCAGGTACGTTATTAATTAAAGTAGGTTACATACATGTCAAGACCTTCATATCAAGGATTATCGCTTACATTGACTTCGTGCGCAGTCTGTTCGTCGTCGCTTATTCGATGTCAGCACAGTTTCAAATCTGCTGGTGACTAACTTGCTGGCTCAGAACCATAGCACTCCAACTCAAAACCACGCATCATCCAGTGCCCAGCCCGTTCATGTAACTACATTTACATTCATATGCACTTATTTTTATGTTTTTTATTTACGCTCCCAACTAACATGCTTGTCTCTCACAGTCTCATCCTCCACCTCAGCAAACTAATGCACCTCCAGCACCACTGCTGATTACCTCGCCTACAATTCACATTTACAGCACTACTGATGCAGCGAATGGATCAAACAACACCCACCACATTCAGGTACATACATACCTGCGCGCTTCCTTACACTTTTTATATGTTCTATGCTACCAAATAACACGTTCTCCTATCGCAGTCCAATTCCCTTCCTCATCCTACCGTGCCACTGCCATCCTCTATACCACCTCATGTAAGTCTTCATTAACACCCTATTTTTTAATTGCTTACAGTGCAATACTTTGTTACACTAATTTCACTTTGTACACAGGCTCTCCCAACTGCAACATACAACTGCAACGTCGTGTCTTATAATCCTTTCTTGGCACGCAAGTACAATTGTCATATCAATGCTGAGGTCTGCGCTGGCATCTGATATGTCAAATCTGCATTCTTACAACGCTGCAAATGCATTCACGAGCCTGGGTACTCCATATGATCCTGTTGATCAACCTGTACGTGGCCCATGTACCTTTACCATACATGGACAGCTTCGGCACTGCCTGGGCCCACTTCAATCCCAACAGGCAACAAGGCCACCTATGCTCATCTCTACATATATGACCCAGATCATGCCCTGCAGATTCGTGCATCCAGGAATACAAGATGCAGGACAGATGTTTTGCGCAAAATACAACTATGTCTGCTACAGGTATCTACCTTTGTTGCCTTATCCATACTATCTATATCTGTCACAAAATAATTCAACTACTTTCCTACAAGCCCATGCTATATTGCGCCACCTTCCACCTGAAGCTCGCAGTTGGCATGCATGCCTTAGATACACCCCCTTGCAAGACCTACGATGCTACAACCTCCCAACTACAAGTGAAGTCGTTATGGTCCTCCCCGGAGAAGGTGACGATCTTGGTAAATCCCGAGACATATGTGTGCATCTCAATCATGACAACCACTTGTTGCACATTAGTGAATGTCACCCAACTTACTTACCCCTTCATTATGTGCTCTTCTTTCCCTTCGGAGACCTAGGTTGGGATAGTGGCATGAAGCAATGAAGACACGCTCTGAATGCTCCTTCACAGACCTGCCTCACTTTGATGGATTTCTACAGCTACCGCTTATTCCAGCGGCATACTGAGTACTCCCCAATCCTGCGGAGAAAAAAATTATTTCAAGAGTTCATTGTCGATGCATGGGCAACTACTGAGCAGAACAGACTTCATTATTGCAGGACTAACGGGGATAAATTTAGATCAAGATATGCCCAAAACTTAACTGACCTCGACCCTTCCGAGCTAAATCCAGGACAAGTCGAGCAGGCTTTGTCCTCCCATCCTCTCATATTGGCAGCCCAAGGTGTCTATTTGAGATATTCTAGAATTCCATGGCGATCACACACTATCATCATCATCCGGATATCTTTCTGACTATGACCGCCAACCTGAACTGACCTAAAATAATTGTTGCCCTACTGGACCACCAGACCCCACCTGACAGGCCTGACATTGTGGTGCGTGTTTTTGAATTAAAGAGACTGTCACTGTTGAACGATATCAAAGACAATGGCATTTTTGGAGGTGTAGTGGCGGACGTTAACACAATCGAATCCAGAAATGTGGACTGCCTCACATGCATGCTCTTATATTCCTTCAAGCCGCTGATAAGATTAGGACCTGCGCTTAGGTTGACAGGAATGTGTGCACTGAATTTTCCGACCCAGTTGAAGATCCAGAGCTTTTCGACACAATTTCAAACCGTACGGTCCACGGCCCATGCTATCGGGACAATCTAAATGCACCCTTTATGAAGGACAATAGGTGCAGTATAAAATACCCAAAGCCTTTTGCACCAACAAGTTCACTAACAGAGGATGGTTATTAAATCCATCGCTGACGTGATACAAGTACTTATTATGTACTTTCGATTTTGCTCACATTTCTCTATACCAGCATTGTCACATGTTGTTTACGTTACTTATGCCTTGCGCATTATATTGTGGCCCAACGTATTACTTGCATAACATAACAAACTATGTTCTGTTTGTTACATCACTTAACATAACGTTCTCCTTATTAATTCATCATTCATCCATATCATAAGATACAATGTTATGTTCCATTTCTTCATCTCAGTATATTTACTATCTGTTTTGTTCTATCTTCAGGTCATTAGTACCGTATCAAGAATCATCTCCTTGACAACCGCAACGTCGTGCCTTATAATCCTTTCTTGACACGCAAGTACAACTGTCATATTAATGCTGAGGTCTGCGCTGGCGTTCGATGTGTCAAATATATCCATAAATATATTTATAAAGTCCACGACCGAACTACTATTGTATTGAGAGCCCCAGATGAAATCCAGCAGTATCTTGATTCTCGGTATATTGGACCACATGAAGCTACTTGGCAGCTCTTCAGCCACCGTATGCACCATGAGTCTCCATCAGTCAAGAGACTGCACCTGCATTTGCCTGACATGCACCGCATTGTATATGATCCTACTGAGCCTTCCAAAATCATCATTGGACGGGCCCTACTTGAAGTTTCAACACTTACCGGATACTTTGCTTGGTATGCTGCAAATCCAAACTCCACACCCTACGCGTATCAAGATTTTCCCCAGCACTTTGTGTGGTCGCAAAACAGATGGACTTCTCGGCAGCGAGGATTCCAGATGGGCTGCATGTACTTTGCCTCTCCCACCTCTGGAGAACGCTTCTACTTGCGATTACTGTTGACAGTTGTTAATGGTTCTACATATTTTCAGGATCTACGTACTGTGGATGGTGTCATATGTGATTCTTTTAAAGCGGCGTGCATTGCAAGAGGCCTGCTTGAAAATGATGCGGAATGGTCCCAGTGCCTTCGGGAAGCATCACTAATGAAAACTGACTACCAATTGAGGAGACTGTTCTGTATGATACTCATTCACTATTTGCCACTTCGGCCCTCTGTCTTATGGACTCAATTCTCAAATGACATATGTGACGACCTGCATCATTACCTCACTACATCATACGGCATCCCAGAACCTTCTCAGTCACAAGTGGAAGATTACAGCCTGTACCTTATTAACGAGCTACTTATAGAGTCAGGTCGAACGCTGCTTGATTACCCACCAATGCCCACTCCAACGGGACCTTGGCAGCCAATAACTGGGAACAGACTTCTCCTAGACCACTATCTCCTGAACATTCAGGCAAGCAATGCATTCGACTACTACTATACTTTTATAGTTTTGCACTCCTTCCCTATTTCATGCTTACCTTTTACTTTATTTTCTCTGATTATGTACAGGCACAGAACGAACCTGTAGATACTGCCGTTTGTCAACTTAATATCGAGCAGCGGTTAGCATATTATGAGATCATGACCTCTGTACTTCAAAATAGAGGCGTTACTTTCTTCCTAAGTGGTGGTGCTAGGACCGGCAAGACCTTCCTATATAATACAAACGCACAAAAATTTCACAGCCTCGGCCATACTGTCATCACTGTTGCCTCATTTGGCATTGCCTCCCTGCTTCTCATTGGCGGCCGCATAGCTCACTCTACATTCTCAATACCTATTGACATATTAAACACTTCATATTGTAGGTTCAGCAAATAGTCCCCGCAGGGAGAGCTGTTCAGGTAAGCAAAACTAATAATATGGAATGAGGTACCAATGAAACATCGGTTTTGTGTAGAGGCGGTCGACAGAACCCTCCAAGATATGCTTGACACACCTGCATTTTTCGGTGGTATTACAGTGGTACTTGGTGGAGATTTCCGTTAAACGTTGCCTGTAATTACCAAAGAAACACGTGAACAAATAGTGCATTCCATCATTCTATCATCGAACATGCGTGTGGACTAAAGCAAATTTGCTAATGCCGCATACAATGCCTTCCTCAATTCGGTCAGTACACACAACGAATTACTTATGCTGCTACTATGTTTACTCATTCCTCTAATTACCATATGCTTCATAATTTTTGGTTTGTGCAAACTTTTACCTTCTTATCCTTTGTTGATTTATATTGTTGTTCGGTTATTCGTATTCTTGCTATGATCATGTTTGCATATTTTGAACAATCCCTGTACTAACACCTAACATGTTCAATCTCAATGGCAGATTGGTAGCAGCCAGACCGAAACAATACATATCCCTTCTAACATTCGGCGCTGCTGATGAGCCAAAATTATATGATATTTTTGGGCTCATTTAGCTAGAGATTCATTAGTAATTTTGATTCATTTGCACTATTTTTGCTTGATTATCCTCATTTTGTCCCATGCAGGTACATTGCAACATATTTGTGTGTTTTATGGATTTTCAGTCCATTTTGCACACAAAACACAACAACATGGGCGAAGA
>JAOYMZ010071365.1:0-12146 GCA_025802335.1 Pinguicula primuliflora | reverse complement strand
CCGGGCGGCTTGGGCGGGCGCCCGGGCGGCCTGGGCGGCTGCCCAGCCGCTTGGCCGCCCAGCACCAATTCGGTGCGGCCAGGCTGCCCAGGGCACCTAGGCGGCCGCCTAGGCGCCGACAACTAGAACACTGGTTACAAGCGAACGACACAATTCATTGGATGGCAATGAAGATCGACCTCGTAAAGGCTTTCGACTGTCTAAGTTGGACCTTCATCGTTGATACACTGGGATGCTAATCTCCCAATGCCACTCTGCAAACTAATCCTCAGTACTTTGACCACTTCATCTACCAGGGTGGCTTGCAGGTTTTAGCAGGTGCTGAATTTTGTCCAGGCAAAGTTATTCGCCAAGGAGATCCCATCTCACCTTATATATTCATCCTTTGTATGGACAACTTTCCCGTGCCATCAACCACTATGAGCAAACAGGACAATGACTCCCACTCGATCAGTCATGGGGTGGGATAAGAAGACCCATCAACCTTCTATCACAGTAGAAGGTGAGATAAGAAGACCCAACTTCTTATCTCACCTTATCTTTGCAGACGACTTAATCTTATTTGTGAAGGCGGACACAGCCCAAGCCTCCCTCCTCACATAGGTACTGGACTGCTTCTCATTCCACTCTGGCCAAAAGGTGAGCTTGGAGAAATCTAGCAGCTTCTTTTCTCCTAATGTAGAGGTACAACTAGCTGAGGATATCTCCATCATCCTTGAGATCCGTGTGGTCCAAGAACTTGGAGTGTACCTTGGTTGTCCCATCATCCATGATCGCTCCTTAAAGCTTAAGCACCAACAGTACGTTACGAGGAAGGCTAATCGGGCCAAATCATGGTCCGCAAAGAAGATATCGACTGCAGGTTGCCTCACTCTTTGCTAAAGCATGCTCTCGACGATTCTCTCCTATTTTATGCAATCCTCTCCACTTCTGAAGGGAACTTGCGCTGATATGGATAAAGTGATTCGCCAATTCTTGTGGGGAGGAGCCTCTGGGAAAAAAGGCTCCAGTCTTATTAAATGGGATAACGTCTGCCTACCCTAGGCCATGGAGGGCTCGGCTTACGGAGGATGGCCGACCGAAACACTACCTTGCTCTTGCATTTGGCTTGAGATCTAATCTCAGGGAATCCAAACAGTGGAAGGAGATCTTTCTGGCCAAATATAATTGTACTGAAGCCGAGCTCCATCGTGGCTTCCCATCCTCAAAAGGATCTCATCTCTTTAAAAAATTACAAAGCCTGTGGGGATCCCTCCTAGGTTGCATTTCGTGGGACATTGGCAATGGATAGTAATGTCGATTCTGGCTTGACATATGGATCGCCTGAGACACTCGTATCTCTAAGGTATGTTTCCCTTTACCTGGTTCGGATGTGAACCTACTCACCTCTGCCTATATTGCTTCTTCAGGTGACTGGGATTGGATTTGATTATCTAATGTTCTACCCCCAGCTATTATTTTGGAGATCCAAGCCGTCCATCCACCTCACCCGACGCTTGGGAAGGACTCATTGCGCTGGAGATGGTCGCAAAAAGGTTCATACTCGGCAAAATTAGCTTACCTTTATATAAGGCAGCCCTCGTAGGAGTGCCTCGATCCAATCTGGCAGCTGATTTGGAAATCCCCAATCCGTGAGATACACCGAATTGAGATGTTAAACACGCATCGTCTAGGAGCAGGGAGACTTCATCACAGTGCATCACTCAGCTCTTTGGACTCTCAGTCAATCGATATATTCTCCCTCTTCACAGACGGGGTGGTTAGTAACATGTCACCCATAGCAGTAGTTGGAGGGATAATTCGTGATCGTGAGGGGTCATGGCTTGCAACCTTCTCAAAACGAATAGGCAGAACCTCGGTGATCCAGACAGAACCCTGGGGCATCTTCATCGGTCTAAAGCTCGCGCTCAAACTAGGCATAAGGAAGATTGTTGTTTTCTCAGACTCTAAGGATGCTCTGAACATGGTGGCTGACGAGGATACCTCCTCCCTTGTCCACGCCATTCGACTCACTGTTGGTTCCTTCTGGCACATCTCTTGGTCTTTCACTCCTCGAAACGAAAATACCTCTACTGATCATTACACCAAAAAAGGGCTTAGCTTCACAGACAACATCATTCATATCTTCTCGAAAGATCCGAATAACCAGATTCTCGCACAGGCGACATCCATTACTCAGACTGTCTCCGACGATTCACACCCAGGGGATGAGTCGTTGGGCCTGTTGGGACCGCATGCAGGGGTGGACGGCCTCCACAAAGGAGACATCGGTTTTCATGCCATCCACTCTCACTCGGTTTCTAACGGGATGAGCGCGGCACAAGCTTTACCTTTTACCCATTTTAACCCGTGAAGTTCCGTCCACCATAGTTTTTTTTTTTAATAAGTGCCGTCCACCATAGTGACTAGAGCCATTTGGGAAACCCACCCGGCTTATTGCCTCTCAATCCCGAGTATTTAAAAAAAAAACTGAACGGTTAACGTTTTTTCCCCCAGCATGAAATGGGAACATTTCATACTTTTTTCCACACAGAGTGCCCAATTCACACTCCACTTCTCCGATTCACAATCTCCGGCATCATCGAACCGGACCAAATTCCCAAAATTCCCAACAGATGTAAATTCCAGTTCAGAATAAGTGCTTCCTCGTCGCCCACGAAGGATATATGGCGAAAGCCAACAACAACGACGTCATCGAATTTCACGAATACGCCGCAGCACCAGACCCAACGGCGGAAGCAGGATCGCCGCGTGGACATGGACGAGCTATTGGCCGACATCGGAAAGACCTCAGAGGATGGGGAACTCTACGCTGTAATGTCGCCGTACAAATGCCGAAGTCTTCCTGTAAGATTCATGGTTTCACTCCTCTCGCGCGAGACCGACTGGCAGAGGTCGCTTGCTTTGCTCGATTGGATGAACGAGGAAGCGATGTACTCTCCATCTGTGTTTTCCTACAATGTGGTACTGCGGAATGTGTTACGAGCGAAGCAGTGGGAGATGGCTCGGGGGCTGTTTGAAGAAATGCGCCAAAGAGCTCTATCTCCTGACAGGTATACGTACTCTACTCTGATTACGAATTTTGTGAAAGAGGGTATGTTTGATGATGCGTTGTCTTGGCTTCAGAAGATGGAACAGGACCGGGTGACGGGGGATTTAGTTTTGTACAGTAATTTAATTGAGTTGTCCAGAAAACGATGTGATTACTCCAAGGCCATCTCAATTTTTTCTAAGCTGAAGAGGTCTGGGATTAGTCCTGATCTTGTTGCTTATAATTCTATGATTAATGTGTTTGGGAAGGCCAAACTTTTCCGTGAGGCAAGGTCGCTTATATCTGAAATGAGAACGGCAGGGGTTATGCCAGACAGTAGTAGTTACTCCACGCTCTTGGCTATGTATGCTGAGAATAAAAAATTTATTGAGGCCTTTTCTGTGTTTTTGGAAATGAGGGAGATCAAGTGTTCTCTTGGCCTTACAACATGTAATATAATGATAGACGTTTATGGTCAACTTGATATGGCGAAGGAAGCGGATAAGCTGTTCTGGAGTATGAGAAGGATGGGGATTGAGCCAAATGTGATCAGTTACAATACACTCTTGAGGGTTTATGGAGACGCTGAGCTGTTCGGGGAGGCAATACATCTATTTAGGTTGATGCAGAGGAAGGACATTAAGCAGAATGTAGTTACATACAACACAATGATAATGATTTATGGAAAGACCCTTGAGCATGAAAAAGCTAACAATCTTATTCAACAGATGAAGACAAAGGGCATTGAACCGAATTCCATTACCTATTCCACAATAATATCTATCTGGGGTAAGGTGGGGAAGTTAGACCGAGCTGCGATGCTGTTTCAGAAGCTACGAACATCCGGCATTGAAATTGATCAGGTTCTCTATCAAACTATGATTGTAGCATATGAAAAGGCTGGTTTAGTTGGCCATGCCAAGCGCTTGTTGCATGAAGTTAAGCTCCCGGATAATATTCCAAGAGAAACAGCAATTCACATACTTGCTGGTGCCGGTAGAATAGAAGAAGCCACCTTTGTTTTTAGACAGGTGATGGATGCAGGAGAGGTTAAAGATATATCTGTGTTCGAGCTCATGATCAATCTCTTCTCCAGATACAAAAAGCATTCTAATGTGATTGAAGTCATTGAGAGAATGAGAGAAAGAGGATGTTTTCTGGATTCTAACATGATAGCCTTGTTACTGAATGCTTACGGGAAACTGCACGAATTCGACAAAGCAAAAAGCATGTATAACGAGCTGCAGGACGACGGTTATGTTTTCTCAGATGAAGTTCATTTTCAGATGCTCAACCTTTTCGGGTCAAGAAGGGATTTTGAAATGGTGGAGACGTTATTCGTGAAGCTGGAGAAATATTCCAAGATTGACAAGAAGGAACTGAGTCTTGTGGTCGCGGGTATCTACGAAAGAGCCAATAGACCCAATGATGCTGCAAGGATTGTCAATCGGATGAGTGACACAGGAATTCTTATGATGTAATCTTTGGTTTAAGTTTTTCCTCAAATGTTGTAAGTTATTACCCTTTATGTCCCAAAATTTGTCTGGGATGTGGCCGTGTATATCCCTGCAGAATACCATCAGTTCCTTTTCTCAAAGCAGAAAAGTGTTGTTTCAGTTACAAGATCTTCTGGATGTGATACGAACTTTAGTACCTCTTTCTAGGTGAGGGAATAGAATGACTGTGATTGTAATTGTGCTCGTTCAAGCCTAAATCTCTCTTTCACCACCAATATGCTTATTTTAGAGCTGTTAAACATTGAAATTCACTCCCATTTCAGATTATTTGTTCCTCATTGAATTGTCAATTGTCATAATATTTCATTCATACAGACGTGATTGAGAGAGTCATAGTGAAGCTGAAAACTATGAGCATGGGGAAAAGTTTCGACAAGTCAAAGGTGTGTTTGAGGGAGAGGTCCATGTACAAAATAATAATAATAAAATAAAAAGGAGGACCATTTACATTATTTTTTCTTGGAAATTATTTACTCGGTATAAATTATCTTTACAAAAAGTATAACTTTAATAGCTTCATGCCAAAATAATAAATTGTAAATAAAATTACCTATTCAACCTCAAGAATGATTCAGGTGATTGTAAGTCATCCCAGTATTTAAGATATTTGATGTGCATCCTCTTAGTCATACTAGCTAAGAATGCGTCTGGGATATGGACCAAGTCATTCAACTTCTTTTTCATGTTTTACAGCTCTTTGAAGAATAGATGTGTCGTGCATGTATTAGAGGCAGAGACACCCAATGTAGCATTATAGAGCACTTCCAAGAATTTGATCAATGTTCAAACGCGATCCCAGTCAGAAGCTGTTGGCAATCCAGGTCCTATCATCACTCCATCTTTATTATGTTATGTCAAGTGTCCCCTAAATGGCTCATCACACAACACCATCGACTCAATGGCTTCTCGATGTTTATCCATGGATTCCAACATTTTGTAAGTTGAGTTCCACTGAGTGCATACATCAAGCTGGTTGAAGCCCTTCTCTCCATCGCAATAGTTTGCCATATACTGTCGGAATGTTTCTTCCCTTTGTGGGAAAGGCTTAACATACTTAGCCATCATTCTCATTTTTACCATTGCATTGACCGCTTCCTTCATGCCTTCCTTCACAATCAGATTCATGATATGAGCAGCACATCTCATGTGTATGTTCTGGTGCCCCATCATTACTCCAACTACAGAACCATACTTTTTGATCTATCAATCCCTCAACTAATCCAAGCATTTGTCATTGTTTGATGCGTTATCAACCATGATGGTCAAAACTTATTGTTGAACAAAACAAAAGGAATGGATTTTACAAGTAAAGCATAAGTTAAGTAAGATCAAGATTAAGGTATTGTACTATACTGATCACTTACCTTATCGATTCTCCAATCTTTCAAGATATTCTCAAGCACCAGCGAAAGTGATATCCCAGTGTGGCTTGTAATCTTCTGGAAGCCAATTATTCTCTTATGTAACTTCAACTTTTTGTCGATGAAATGTACCGTTAAAGATATGTAGGTGAGATTTTGTACGGAGATCCAGGTATGGGCGGTCAAACATACCCCAAGATTCAATTCGCAACATGACTCTTCAGTGCATTCATTACCAAATGATACAACCCCATACAATCTCTCATATCAGTCCACCTATATATCATTTTAAACCGGAGTTCTAATCCATTCACTAGCTTCTGAAATCCATATTTCCCCACAATCGAAAATGGTTGCTCATCTGCAATTATTAATTGCGCAATCAAGTAACGAATCTTCTTCTCATCAAATGTGTCCAACTTTAAATCTCCTTTGGAAGTCCCACCACCAGATGAAGCATCAAATATCAGTTTCTTCGGGAACATATCTTTAATATTATTCTCCTTCTTCAACACCTCACACCTATCCAGATACTTGAGCATGCCTGAAGTACCACCAATGTTAGTGCAACATGGTACTTTGATCTTGCAATGCTTGCACATTGCAATTGCCTTTTCCCCAGCAGGTACCTCCACTAATTCAAATTCATTCCATGCACGCGACCTTTTTCATCTTTTCTTCTTAGCTGTTTCAATATTTATTTGTGCTTCAGACTCTAGTTCCTCATTATTTTGAATTGAATCGATTTCTTCCATATGAATGCAACGGTCTATTAGAAAAAAACAAATCATGCTATTAGAAACAAAGTAATAATGTAATATTCTGCTCATCAAGAAACCAAATATTCAAAATGCTGAAAGCAAAAAAAAGCAGAATGTTTACTGCAGAAATCTTCAGTATCAGTAAGCTGAAAAGTAGAATATTTGTCAAGCTCTAAACTAAATGATTTCTTCAGTAAGCTAAAAAGCATGCTGCTAATCTTACCAAAAAGTACATCATTGAGCAGTATCATGGAAACTGATTGCATCTTTTTTTCATCAGACATCACTACCTATAACCACATTGTGCTCAGCAAACAAAATATAGCTGCACCAAAACCTAACTTTCCCACCTTTTTTTCAGATCCCAAATTATACTCTACAAATGCGTGAAAGGCAAAAATTATCTCAGTGCACCACTAGTATCAGATAAAAAGGAAGTTGGACTATCTATATATTAATATGAGACGGTTTTAGCAACTTCAACTATACCTTTGTGATGTTTCAAGTGAATTAGCACTTTTTAAACTTTTTTTTTACAATCTCTTTCATCCCTTCTTATTATCCTCGAATCCTAGGTACGTTGTGATTATGCGGCAATCGCTATTAAACCATTATTTTCCTCCTTTTTCATTCGATGACTTTACAATGACGCTTCATTATGCAATTCTTCTTTTTCAAACAATCGCTTCAATTTCACTGTGACTTTAGGCATGAGTTATATCTAGTACTCTTTAAAGCAGAATATTCAAACAATTACTGGCTACTGCAGAAATGAAGATGAAGCGAATGTTTACTGTCAACTGTAGAAATCTTCAGTAAGTTGAAATGCAGAATATTCTAACAATTAGGTTTTAGCATACCTAATTGCAAATTGCAATATCTCCTGTGACTGCGGTCTATGAGTAAGACGGCAGCGAACAAGAACCGTGAACAGCGACGATCGACGGACAAAAACAAGAGACGGCAGCTAGGGATAGATTGATTCACGAAATTGAATTCTGCTTCTGAGGGGTTTAGACCAAACAAAACGAGAAGTCAAAAACGAAAGACATACACATGAAATATGATTTCGGCTTCTTAAGTTAGCGATTTGAGATTTCTATTTTTTTAAAACCTTATTGGGATATGGGGATATCCCGATCGAATATAGGGATATCCCGATCCCGTCCTGGTAATTACCGGGACCGTATTTGCAGTCCCAATACCGGTTCGATACCAGTATTCCTTACCAGTAACGGGCCAAACGGGCCGGAATCCCGATAAGCCCGGTTAGCCAGGTAATCCCGATCCCAGTTGCTCACCCCTAAGAAAGTGGATGTCTTTTCTTAGTTTTTAAATGAGGACTGTTGCCATAAAATTGACATTTTTTAGAAAGATGATTGTTTTATTTGTCCCTGACACATTTCTTATTTTTTACAGGTTCCCTTCATATTTCTTTTTTATTGATTTTTTTAATTTTAAAATATTTTTGTAATTTACCACCACCAACTCAAAAAACATATTGACACCTTTGACCACTTTAGCTTTATGTTTTAGGGATGAATAAATAAGCCATGTTACTTTTTTTGATAACGTATGGGAACCCCGCCGATGTAGTTAAATCAAATAGCCAATCGAAATAGTTTGCAAATCAAGGTAGGAAGATAAATTATACTTGACAACCATATGGGACAGACTAATGTCGCTGAGAAGAATGGAACTCATGATATTTGAGTGCAATTGTTACTCTAAGAACCATTAGGACAATCCCTCTTTTGCATAAGTAATGCTACTTTACCCCATTATTTTACACGCTTACTAAACATATATATGTGTATACAATCATAATTATTAGGTATACACAAGGGTATCGGGTTTTTAAGTGGGTCTAAGTTTTGGAACCCATACCCGAGCAAATATGGTATGGATTTCGAGTATGGCTGTTCAGATTCGGCTAATACCCAAACCCGAACACTTCTACTAAAAATACTTGACTTTTTTATCAAGTTCAGGTTCGGGTCCCAAATCCTTTATTTAAAAAAAATATTAGGGTACTATCCAACGGGTAGTCCTTTCAAATATTCGAGATATCGGGTCCGGGTCCGGATATTGCAATACTCGGAGCCAAACCTCATTTGTGCAGTCCTAATAACCATAGACAAAAAAATTAATAAAAATAAAATAATAAAAATTATAATTGTAATTGTTAACATATATATATATGGGGCAGGATCCAATGACATATAGTTATACATATTATTATACATGTATTTTCAATTCCGGCCACTAGGAATGTCCGTTGACTGAATTGGACACATCGTTCGAAAGCTTATGCATAGGAGATCATAAGCCCCATGTTTAGTTTCGGTTCCGGCGACTTCGTCGCCGGAATTTTCTAAAACCCTATTTAGGACTACTTAATCCAAGAGGAAATGTGAACCCTCCGTTAAACGGTGATAACATCGTCGCAATATCACCAAAACTTGAACATATTCAATTATATGCATAAGCTTTCTAACGATGTGCCCAATTCCGTCAACGGGACAATCTGAGTAGCCGGAATCAAAAATGCATGTATAATAGTATGTATAACTATATGTCATTAGATCCCTCCCCTATATATATATATATATATGTTTAGTAAGTGCTTACAATAATAATATATAAATAGCATTTTCCTAAATACAGAACTGAGATTCTTTTTTTGGGTAAGTAAGTTTACTATATTCTTTTTTGGTCCCAAAAAATGACCAACACCACTTCACAGTTTGTACAATATGGATTTTGCTCCCTCATTTCTCATTCTACGATCTGCTTGCAATACACAGATTAGGTTCTCTTCTCCACTCCCCAACTCCCATTCCATAATCCATTTTCTTCTTCGATTTAAGGATCCACCATAGTTGGAGTTCCTCAATTCTGGTCTCTACGTCAACTGCAGCATTGTTGAAGACCTTGTTGTTTCATTGCTTCCAGATGATCCACAGTGTGTAATGCCAAATCGCATTGAGAACACCTCTTTCTTCATTGCTGGCACGGTGCTGCACTAAATTGTTGGAGGTGGGCTTCCAGTATTATTGCATTTGGTGCCAGAATTGATAGCCAATCCAGAATTTCTTGCCAAATTTCTTTTGCTACTGCCCAGTTCAGCAGAAGATGTTCTGCGATTTTTTGGAACTGTTTCACACAATGGGCATAGGCCTGTTTCAAGTTGAATTCCTCGACGCAGTAAATTATCTATTGATGGGAGTATCACCTGAAGTGCTTTCCAGGTAAAGGTTGTAATAATTTTTGACGGGATTATTTTGTTCCATGCCTCTTTAGCTTGCTCAGAAGCTACATTTGCAGACCATATATCTTGCATCTGAAGTAGGTATATGGCTTTAGTTGATCGATTTGCTTGCCCAGTCTAAGTTCTTTCCCATTTGTCTGGATCTGTGGTAAGAGGAGGCAGGTTCTCCAAGCTCTGCTTCGATTCTGCTAGTTGAGCTAGCTGATTCACAGGACAGCTACCATGACCAGTTCCATTGCCAGTTTGTTGGAATTCCTTTCCCAGCTACTGCACTCTCAGGATCAGCTGCATTTGGTGCAAAGCATTTGTTTCCCTTTCATTTTTTTGGATAATTATGGTATCCGGAATCATTTTTTATCCAACTAATTCATGGGATCTATGCAAAGCGACCCCTCCACATGAATCAGGTAAGTCTCAGACCTTTGTCCCGTAGGCAGTTGTGACCCAAAGAATTTTAGGGCCACCACCACGGGCATTTGTTTCCCTTTCATTTAACTCTTATTCATTTTAGGCTTTTACCCTTATTAAAATGGGAGTTATGGGCCTTTCCATTATTATTTTAAAATATATCACAGAAATAATTTAAATTCGCGTTGGTGTTCGCGGCCAGGGTGTATCGTATGACATATCTTCTCCCAAAGGTTGGTAGGGAAAAAATTGTGAAATCACATGGCGAATACTTTATAGAACTAAAAAAATCTATACCTTAAAAAAAATTCCCTCTTCACCATATAATATAATTCATTATAATATAATAGAGGGATTTTGGTATGTATAAAACTTGAGTGCATAATAATACACAATATTGCAATTCTGGCTGTGATCACCTAAATCGGTCACACAATTAGAAAACCAAAACCCACATATTTTAGTGTGGTTGTGGCGAATTCATCGCCGGAATATTCTAAATCTTAATAAATGACAACTTAACCGGAAAAAAGGTATAACAAAAGTAACGACGATAAAATAATTTAAATTGTGTCCAAACATGAGACTTTTGATCGCTTGTGCATGGTATTTCTAATGGTGTGACCAATTGCAATGATCGCAATGATCGCAGCTAAAATTGCAATATTGTGTATCCGATCAACCCCCACCTATTTTTTGATAACCTATGGAGAAACTTTTTAATAAAAACAAAAATAAATTAAAAATAGAACAAGGCAAAAAAGAGTATTCCTTTTTAGGGGAAGCTTACCCTTTTTAAGTCTTGGAAAGCGGAAATTTTTTCTTAGTTTTTAAATAAGGACTGCCGCCAAAAATTGACATTTTTTTTCCAAAAAGATGACCGTTTCATTTGTCCCTGTCATATTTCTTATTTTTTACATGTTCCCTGTCATATTTCTATTTTTATTGATTTTTTTAAATTTTTTAATATTTTTGTAATTTACCACAACCAACTCAAAAAACATATTGACACCCTTGACCACTTTAGCATTATGTTTAAGGGATGAATAAATAAACAATGCTACTTTTTTTGATAACGTATGAGAATTCCACGGATGTAGTTAAACCAAATAGCCAACTGAAGTAACCCCCAAAGCACATTAGGGAGATAAACCACACTTGACGAGCCATATATGAGAAACTCATGTCGCTTAGAAGAATGAAACTCATGTCATTTAAGTACAGTTGTCACTCTAAAAACCACCAGATCAATCTCTCTTTTGCATAAACAATGCTACTTGTACCCCATTATTTTTACACGCTTACTAAAATGTATGTGTATACAATCATAATCATTAGGGATGCACAAGGGTATCAGGTTTTTGAGTGAGTCCAAGTTTTAGAACTCGTACCCGAGGAAATTGCAGTTTCGAGTATGACTGTTCGGGTTCGGGTAATACCCAAACGCAAACCTATCACTTTTACTAAAAACACTCGACTTTTTTATCAAGTTCGGGTCCGAGTTTCAAAACCCTTTATTTTTTCAAAAAAATATCTTAAGTTATTGCCCGACGGGCAGTCTTTTCAAATATTTGAGGTATAGGGTCCAAGTCCGGATAGACAAAAAAAAAGATAAAATAATAAAAATTATGATTGTCACGTTTAGGGCTGTAAACGAGCCGAGCTCGAGCCCGGCTCGCGAGCTTAACGAGCCGAACCAAGCTCGGCTCGTTAAGCTTAACGAGCCGAACTCGGTGTTCGAGCTCGGTTCGAGCCTGTTCGCGAGCGGTTCGCGAGCCTGTTCGCGAGCCTGTTCAC
>JAOYMZ010071354.1:0-12147 GCA_025802335.1 Pinguicula primuliflora | reverse complement strand
ATAAAGTCGTCGGAATATCACCAAAACTTGAACATATTCAATTCTATGTATAAGCTTTCTAACGATATTCCCAATTCCGTCAACGGGCAACCCTAGTGGTCGGAATTGAAAATCATGTCTAAAATTCTGTCACCGGATCCTACACCATATATATAAAGTATACAATTTTTTTAGTGCCCGGACAGCCGCTCCACCGCCTGGACCGCCCCACCATCCGTTTAGCCAAAAATCGGGGCGGTAGGGGTGTTTTGGGCGATTAGTCGGCAGCCGCGGCGGACAACTTCTCGAACACTGAGAAGATGTATGATAATAAATTAGCCTTAAGTAATGAAAAAAAGTAACCTTAAGTATCTCACTGAACCCTTTGCATTGTCAATCTTTATGGAACCAATGGAATTGTTAGGTGAAGATTAGACTAAATTTGCTTTGGATTCAAACTTTCAGGAACAAAATTGATTATTTAATCAAATATATAATTTTTATTCAAATCTCATTTTTAACCATTGCCGAATAGAAGTAGGCTTTGAACCTAAAATAGTTCATACAAGAAAGCACATGAGATCATAGCTTATGAATTGAAAACTTGTAATCTTTCATCAAGGCAGCTGAAAGAGAAAACTACTTGTTCTTAAATGGCGGTTGAAAGAGATGAATCATCGAACAAAATGGTCTCTATATCAGGCTCTCCATTTGATTAGTATGATGGCAAGATCATTGACTTGTTTCTTGCATGATTTAGCTTTATAATCTTGTGTTATAGTATAGTATGTATTACCTATTATACTTGTGGTCCTACTCTCCAAATGCACGTGCTCAGTGTAGTTATGTACCTGGTGAGTGTTATGCGATTTGTGTCTACCCATATCGATTGTTCATAAGAGACAATTCTAGCCTTTAAGATTTTAAGAAGAACTTCCAATCCATTCTCCAATTAGTTTGAACATGTCGCCTTCCAAGTTACTTCCATTTTAACCTTCCCACCATGATCTATGATCACCCATGCTTCACCACGTGAGTTTGAAATGTTAGTGTGAACAACTCCCGCATCCGTTCTACTTCTCCATGAACTAGAGGAACTATTGTTACGAGGGGTTGGTCTAGTTTGGAGCTTGCTATTGGGAGATGGATATGCAACTTCTTTAATGTTGTGAGTACCATTGCCTTCTTTGGGCTCTTAAGTTTGGAAGTTGCAATGATTTCATAGAGGAGCGTGCCTATTGCTCGTAGGCCGTTGCTGTAGACACATGTTTGTCATCAAATTTGTTTGGACATCCAACCTTCGAGACTACCCAACATATGATTGAAGGAAGAATTATGAAGGCAATATTCATGGATTTTCCTCCTAAACTATAATTCGAATTGACTATTATAGATTCTGGAATAGTGTCTGAAATCTGAATATTGAGTAATTCCTCATATTGAGATCAAAGCTACAATGCCATTTCACCTTCAAATAGGACATGTAATTGTACTTCTTCTTTAGAAATTAATCGACAACGTACACAGTTAGATGAAAGATAGATAACTTCTTCTCTTAGTTTCATGCCTAATGTAAGGATCTTATGAACTACCTTCCACATAAATACATTAATTTCGGGGCAAAAGTCTTACGCATGCTCTTTTGTATTTGCTATGTGAGTGGAAACTATTCCTTACTACTTACCAAGCCTAAGCACTAGTGTGGATGAGTCTCATATAGGTTTGTCTTTCGGGTTTGCAATCTTGGAAGCTGATATCTGAGCTACTATTTGTGGATCATTCAGGATCATTTCTTGGCATGAATATGAGTTCTATTTTCCATCTCTTAATTGTTGGTTAACTGGAGTCTTATGATCTACAACTGCTGCTCTTATCTTCAGAATTCTACTCTCCAACCATTTTTCCCACCAGACATTGATTTCTCCTTTCCCCATCCTCCATTTGATGTGTTTGTTCATTATTGATTGAAGTTTGCTAATTCTCCTCTAAATGCGTGAATGCTATATCGATGTTGTAGCTTTGGCTGCCACCATCTTGTGGTAATATTTATTTTGATTAAACTTTGACCATAATGATGCTCCTTCCACAAATTACACCATCTGAGCAAGCAATAACCTAATCCTGTAGGCTCCTCAGCCTTAAGCCTCCCTTTTTAAACAGTATACAGATAATTGATTTGGTAATAAGGTCTTACCAAAGGTTACCGTTTGTTCGATTCCGTTACTCATCAAATCTATATACCCCAATGACAATCGTTTTCTTGAGATAAATTTATATCACCCTAACCCGAAGGTCAGGGGGAGATTATGAGTGACCTTTTGTGTTGCTACTACTACTACCACCACTTATAACCTTCACCATCTAAAGCACCTCAAGCTCCAAAATAGCTTAAACGCTAGAGATAGCTGAACCCAAATCACCATCTACCAAAATACCCAAACAACTTGGAAGCTCTCCCCACCCAGTCTCAGCAAATGTGGATCAGTCCGCCTTTCAACATCCGGGTTCCATATCTTATCGTCCGAATATCCCTATAGATGCAAAGGTAAATGCCTCTATTCTATTCTCATTGTATTAATGAAGTGCCTAACCTTACAGATGCACAAATCCAAATGAAGAAGATGACAATAGAGGTTGAGTTTATGACCTAGGCATGAACAGTAGCATTTTGTAGTCCAAAGGTCCATAAGATTAGAAACCAAAATAATTATAAAACTTAAGACTCCGTTCATTTTTTTTATCACGTTCCCTTTAATTTTTGCATCATTGTTTCCTCCACCCTTTGTAGGGTTCTATTTTTTTTAAAAATTAAAACCCGTCCATTAATTTTGGGCGGGATTACGCGTTAATGACAAAAAATGAGCTACTGACGAGCCCGTAATGTTCATACAAGTTGAGGCCCTAGCGTGAAAAATTTAAAGACGAATAATACAACAGTACAATTTCAATAATCAAATCAATCCTATAGTTCATAAGTCTTTGGCAGTATTTTGGAGCTTTGCTTGAAACCTGCAAGATGAGAAAGTAGAGATATATTTGAAATGTGATAACCTGTTTTGTGCTGAGAATTTGGACTCCCATTCGTTCAGCCAGGTGGTTGAGCAGTGATGTCTTACTGCATCTGGGCGTGTAATTCCACTGGAAGTGTGGATGGAGCAATGTTTTGGTCGCCTGCAATGATGGATATCTCTGCAAGTATTTTAGCTGCCTTATTTTTGCCAGTGGAACATGTTTTGATGGTGTAAGTGAAGCCTTGCAGGTATCAGTCCTCCTGCAAGGGTCTTGGTGGCCCATTGCAGGACACCAATAAAGATTATTCGAATGCATGTATGACTAGTGACTACTAGTATAATAAGGGTTTTTAGTTAAAACCCGTCCAAAACCAACGGACGGGTTTTAACTAAAAAAAAAAAAGTATCAGTCCTCCTCTTCTGTTTCGTGTGACTGCTCCTCCTCCAAACATGGTCCCTGCTTGGTTAGCTATACCATAACAGTTTATCTTTATGTACTCACCTGTGGGGTGATGATCGAACTAGCAGGTTATTTTGACCCTCTATAGACAACGAGTTTCAGCAAGATTTGTAGAGTGGGAGAGCTTAGTTAGCCGCATCGCATCTCTTATCCGATTATCGACATCTTGCATGATTTTCCTGGAGTCCATAACTGCCAGCAAAAAAAAGCAAAGGTTATATAACACACAAAAGAGTGAACTTTACTCTTACCAGTAGAGGAGAGCCATGAATCCATGACAACCTCACAAATATTTTCGTAGTAAGCCCAGACCGCATTTGCACTCTCCCCCTAATTTAAATAAAAAAACTCGATAAAAAATACTAGCATATTGTAATTGTATTTCAAAATATAACTTCATGTTGATTGGCATGAATCAATGCAATAGGTTCATTTAGAACTAGTATTGAAGCGAACCAAAGTTTAAAATGTTCCATATTATTTTCGTTAAGAACTTTTTGAATCATTCACAAGGATTGAATGTACTAAATGAAGAAAATATAGATACATGTGAAATCAATCATGAAAGCAACTATTAGTCAAATTATATTAAAACATTAGTCAAAAATCACAAATACTATAGATACTAGTTATAGTAGGGTTCTAATTTAAATAAATTTTTTTTAAAAAAAATACTTATGTATTGAAATTGTATTTCAAAATATAACTTCATGTTGATCGACTTGAATAATTATAATAGATTCATTTAAAACTAGTATTGAAGCGAACCAAGGCTTACACTATTTTTGTGCAAACCTATTTTTACTTCTTGTCATTCTCCTACTACTTGTTATTATTTTTAGAATGAGTGGTGTTATGTGCAAGTGGTTATTTAAAATGCAATTTTAATTATATTATATAAAATTAATAATAGATTACCAAAAACCATCATTTAGCTAATTAAGAATAAAAATAAGGATAATTTTGTCTTATAACTTATAAGTTTTATCTAATTTAAAAATTGTCGTGCTTATTTGTTAGAAAAAAACATGTCATGAGGTACTTATTTTTTAGAAAGTGCATGGTCCAAAAATAAGAACAAGTAGTATAAGTTAGACTGCATAAAACATTTACTTTAAAAAAAATATAAGCATAATTAGAATTTTATGAAAGTTGCGCAAAATATTATACTTGCGTATTGTAATTGTATTTCAAAATATAACTTCAAGTTTATCGGCTCGAATCAATGTAATAGGTATTTTTAAAACTAGTATTGAAGCGAACCAAAGCTTAGAATGTAGAAAATAACTCCGTATATTTTTGTTAAAGACCTTTGGAATCATTGACGAGGAATGAATGTATTAAATGAAAATATATACATATATGTGAAAGTAAAATATTAGTCAAAAATCACAAAGACTATAGATGCTAGTTATACTTGTAATCTAAAATCAATTTACGAGAAGTCCGGAGGCGGAGGCGGGTCGGCCCCCCGGCCGCCCAGCGACTTATCGGCCAGGGCAGCTAACTCGGCCGACTACTCGGCCGACCAGTGCAACCCCTTTCTCCTATTTTTTTAATCAAATATATATATATATAAAAAGGTATAACATAAATAGAATACAAAAATATATTAAAAAAGAAGTCAAAGTTTTGCAAAATAATATTCAAATAGTTTAGACATCAAACTTCATCATTAATCTCCATAGGTGGTCCTTCTTTTTCGTCAGCCTCGGTCTCACTCCAAGCCACGCCGATTCGGCCCAAAACGGGGTGCCAACGAGTTTCGGCCGACTAGTCGAGCGACTTATCGCCAGGGCGGCCGACTTTTCGAACACTGTCTAAAATTAAAACTTGGTTTAGATTATTATAGCTTATTCTTTTTATAAGTATATTATTTTCTCAAAGTATCGATCTCTAAATCTCGTAATCATAATATTTATATACTCATCATTTAAGCTAATATGGATTTGGTTTATAATATACTGTTTGTTTCTTTTTTTTTACTATGACGGTGTAAATCAAGCCCACAAGGGTCGGACCTCCATCCAAATAAAATTATAAATTATAATTAAAATATAGTATACGTTAAAATTTTTATCGAATTAATATTTCCAATGGTGGATCTCATTTTGAGTTAGTTATCTTACCTATAAGAGAACAATATTCTAAAGTCATGACCATAATTTTCTTTCTCTAGCATTCTAAGATATTCCAGATCTATATATATTTAATACCTTTGCACATTTTCAAGATATCACTCAAAGTCATGACTGGATACTAAATTATATTTGTCTGGCAAGGAAAAGAATGCAATTATTAGGATATAGAAATGAAATAGCTATTTATTAGACTAATTTGCTTCGGAGTGCAACTTACAGGAACAAAATTGATTATTTAATCAAATACATAATTTTTATTCAAATCTCATTTTTAACCACGACAGAATAGAAGTAGGCTTTGAATCTAAAGTAGTTCATGCGAGAAAGCAAATGAGATCCTAGCTTATGAATTGAAAACTTGTAATCTTTCGTCAAGGCAACTGAAAGAGAAAACTGCTTGTTCTTAAATGAGGTTGGAAGAGTTGAATCGTTGAACAAAGTGGTCTCCATATCTGGCTCTCCATTTGAATAGTATGATGGCAAGATCATTGACTTCTTTCTCGCCTGATTTTAGCTTTATAATCTTGTGTTGTAGTATAGTATGTATTACCTATTATACTTGTGGTTATACCCGCCAAATGCATGTGCTCAGTGTAGCTATGTGCCTATTGAGTGTTATGCAATTTGAGTCTACCCATATCGATTGTTCTTAAAGACAATTCCACGCTTTAAGATTTTGAGAAGAACTTCCACTCCATTCTCCGATTAGTTTGAACATGTCGCCTTCCAAGTTACTTCCATTTTAACCTACCCACCATGATCTATGATCACCCATGCTTCACCAAATGAGTTTGAGATGTTAGTGTGAACAACTCCCACATCCGTTCTACTTCTCCTTGAACTACAAGATCCCATGTTACTAGGGGTTGCTCTAGTTTGGAGCTTGCTATCGGGAGATGGATATGCAACTTCTTTAATGTTGTGAGTTCCATTGCCATCTTTGGGCTCTTCAGTTTGGAAGTTGCCATGATTTCATGCAGGAGAGTGCCTATTGCCCATATGGCCGTTGTTGTAGACACGTGTTTGTCATGGACGCTCAACCTTCTAGACTACCCAACATATGATTGAAGGAAGAATAATGAATGCACTATTCATGGATTTTCCACCTAAAGCTGATTTCAAATTGACTATTCTAGATACCGGAATAGTGTCTGAAATCTGAATATTTTTTTTATCTGAATATTGAGTAATTCCTCATAGTTAGATCAAAGTTGCAATGCCATTTCTCCTTCAAATAAGACATGTAATTGTATTTCTTCTTTCGGAATTAGTCGACGACATACACAGTTAGATGGAAGATAGATACCTTCTTCTCTTAGTTTCATGCCTAATGTAAGGATCTTATGAATTACCTTCCACATAAATACATTAATTTCGGGGGCAAAAGTATTACGCATGCTCTTTTGTATTTTCTATGTGAATGATAACTATTCCGTACTACTTACCAAGCCTAAACACTAGTGTGGATGAGTCTCATATAGGGTTGTCTTTCGGGTTTGCAATATTGGAAGCTGATATCTGAGCTACTATTTGTGGATCATTCAGGTTCATTTCTTGTAATAAATATGAGTTCTATTTTCCATCTCTTAATTGTTGGTTAACTCGAGTCTTATGATCTACAACTACTGCTCTTATCTCCAGAATTCTACTCTCCAACAATTTTTCCCACCAGACATTGATTTCTCCTTTCCCCATTCTCCAATTGATGTGTTTGTGCGTTATTGATTGAAGTTTGCTAATTCTCCTCTAAATGCGTGAATGCTATATAGATGTTGTAGCTTTGGCTGCCACCATCTTGTGGAAATATTTATTTTGATTAAACTTTGACCATAATGATGCTCCTTCCATAAATTACACCATATGGGCATGCAATAACCTAATCCTGTAGGCTCCTCAGCCTTAAGCCTCCCTTTTGAAACAGTATACAGATAATTGATTTGGGTGCCTTTCCAACTCTTACAATGGGCATTCCAAGAAGAATTTATTCTGTTTAGAAAGTCTAGATGGACGATCGTAAATTACTGAAACTGCAACTAGTGTGGAGTTTTTGGAATAGGAGTAGAAAGTTCAACTAAGAAAGGAGTGTGGTCTGAGTGCTCTCTATGTAAGTGTGACACTTTATCTAAAGGACCATGTAATATTCAAGATTCTGAAACCAATATTTTGTCTAGTCATTTGATAGTTTTGCACTTTCTACTCTGCCATTAAACCATGTAAATCTACTATCTGAATAACCTAAATTAGTGTGCTTATTGTCTTGAAAAATCCTAATAAAAATCAGATGAGGGGAAAATTGAACCGGCCTCCCTCATAATTTTTCTGGTTGGTTAAAATCGACATTGAAATCTCCTCCCACTATGAATGGATAGGGGATAATTCACCTCAGAGTTCTTAGCTCACTCAAGTGGAACATTCGATCCACTCTATAGCACTTTGCATATACAAATCCGAAATGACAAGATTCATTTGAAATTCGTGATTCTAAAATCTGATCCGACACATAATAAAGTTTTAAGGAGAGGTGTTTTTTCCTGAATAACCAAATGGTTCCTTTTTCATTAGAATATTTTCTTCTAATTGTAACCTTTTTCCAATAGACTTAAATCTTTTTTAGGCCTTTATATGTAATGTTTATGTTAATATTCCAAAGGTCAATCGAACCAAACGTGACCGATGTGCTATTTAGTGTATTTTTGTAGGTCATGAGGTCTTACCAAAGGTTACCGTTTCTTCGATTCCGTTACTCATCAGAGCTATATACCCCAAGGACAATCGTTTTCTTAAGATACATTTATTCTATGACCCTAACCCGAAGGTCAGGGGGAGATTATGAGTGACCTTTTGTGCTGATGTCGTCTCTCTCCTACTACCACCACTTCATAACCTTCGCCATCTAATGCACCTCAAGCTCCAAAATAGCTTAGCCGCTAGAGATAGCTCAACCCAAATCACCATCTACCAAAATACCCAAACAACCTGGAAGCTTTCCCCGCCCAGTCTCAGCAAATGTGGATCAGTCCGCCTTTCAAGATCCGGGTTCCATATCTTATCGTCCGAATATCCCTATAGATGCAAAGGTAAATGCCTCTATTCTATTCTCAAGTGCCTAACCTTACAGATGCCCAAATCCAAATGAAGAGGATGACAATAGAGGCTGAGTTTAAGACCTAGGCATGAACAGTGACCATTTTGTAGTCCAAAGGTCCATAAGATTAGAAACCAAAATAATTACAAAACTTTAGACTTTGTTATTTTTTTTTATCACGTTCCCTTTAATTTTTGCATCATTGTTTCCTCCACCCTTAGTAGGGTTCTAATTTAAATAAAAAACTTGATCAAAAATACTAGCGTATTGTAATTGTATTTCAAAATATAACTTGAGGTTGATTGGCTTGAATCAATGCAATAGGTTCATTTAAAACTAGTATTGAAGCCAACCAAAGCTTAGAATGTAGAAAATAACTCCATAATATTTTCGTCAAGAACTTTTTGAATCATTCACAAGGATCGAATGTACTAAATGAAGAATATATAGATACATGTGAAATCAATCATGAAAGCAACTATAGTCAAATTATATTAAAACATTAGTCAAAAATCACAAATACTATAGATACTAGTTATAGTAGGGTTCTAATTTTAAAAAAAAATTAAAAAAAATACATATGTATTGTAATTGTATTTCAAAATATAACTTCATGTTGTTCGGCTTGAATAATTATAATAGATTCATTTAAAACTAGTATTGAAGCGAACCAAGGGTTACCCGATTTTTGTGCAAACCTATTTTTACTTCTTGTCATTCTCCTACTACTTGTTATTATTTTTAGAATGAGTGGTGTTATGTGCAAGAGTTGATTTAAAATGCAATTTTAATTATATTTTATAAAATTAGTAATAGATTACCAAAAACGGTCATTTAACTAATTAATAATAAAAATAAGGAAAATTTTGTCTTATAAGTTACTTAAAAGTTTTATCTAATTTTAAAATTGTCGTGCTTATTTGTTAGAAGAAAAAAACATGTCATTAGGTACTTAATTTTTAGAAGGTGCATGCTCCAAAAATACGAACAAGTAGTATAAGTTAGACTGCATAAAACATTCACTTTAAAAAAATATATAAGCATAATTAGAATTTTATGAAGGTTGCGCAAAATATTATACTTACGTATTGTAATTGTATTTCAAAATATAACTTCAAGTTAATCGGCTTGAATCAATGTAATACGTACATTTAAAACTAGTATTAAAGTGAACCAAAGCTTAGAATGTAGAAAATAACTCTGTATATTTTTGTTAAGGACCTTTGGAATCATTGACGAGGATTGAATGTATTAAATGAATATATTTATACATATATGTGAAAGCAAAATATTACTCAAAACTCACAAAGACTATAGATGCTAGTTATACTTGGAATCTAAAATTAAAACTTGGTTTAGATTATTATAGCATATTCTTTTTATAATTATATTATTTTCTCAAAGTATCGATCTCTAAATCTCGTAATTATAATATTTATATACTCATCATTTAAGCTAATATCGATTCGGTTTATAATATACTGTTTGTTTCTTTTTTTTACTATGACGGTGCAGATCAAGCCCACAAGAATCGGACCTCCATCCAAATAAAATTATAAATTATAATTAAAATATAGTATACGATTAAAAATTTATTGAATTAATATTTCAAATAGTGGATCTCATTTTGAGTTGGTTATCTTACCTATATGAGAACAATATTCTCACAATAAATGCATTTCATCCTCTTGACTTCACTTGATCCCCATCCTAACCCCTTGACATTTGACAAGTAAGTATGTTATAATTACAGAGAGAAAATTGTCTATATAATGACATCTATGCTTGCAAATTTCATCAATCAAAATCTATACAAACCGTTTGTCTTCTAATCAACCCTTTGTTTTTGCATGGCGTCATCGTTTGTGATGAGTAGCCTCATGGTTTCGTGGCTTTTATCGATTGTTTTCATCTATTCATGTGAAGCTAAGAAAACTGTGGGCATTAGTCTCGACCTGATCCACCGTGATTCGATCCTTTCTCCATCCTATGATGCTTCCCTTACGCATTTCGAGCGTCTAAGGAAATCGATTGATCGCTCCTATTTGCGTAAAGAATCCTTAACACAAATTTATCTTCAAGCAAATTCTGCGGCCTCTCCTACATCGTTTGACTCCACCATTGTCCCCGATGGTGGCTCCTATCTTATCAAATACTATTTGGGTTCGGAAATGACGCCAATTATGGCCATCTGCGACACAGGCAGCGATCTGATATGGATGCAGTGTGCACCATGCACATGCTACAATCAAACTGCACCCATCTTTGATTCCAGTAGTTCGAGTTCGTACCAAAATGTGGGTTGTTCGAATGTGCAGTGCACTGAAAATGAATTCAGTTGTAATTCGAAAACAAATGTGTGCACATATGAATATAGCTATGGGGATGGATCATACACCAACGGTAACATTGCGACTGAAACGGTGACTTTAATCTCATCTAATGGCGATAAAGCAGTATTTCCCGGGACGTACATCGGTTGCGGCAACAACAACAGCGGAACATTCAGCCCCAACGGGGATGGCATCTTGGGAATGGGGGGTGGCTCTCTCTCTTTCCCTAGCCAGACGATCAATGCCAATGATGGCTTGTTTTCTTATTGCATGACTCCAATTGGGTCCGGTGTTAGCAGTATAATTAATTTTGGCTCCAATGCGGTTGTAGCTGGACCCGGCGTGGTATCAACTCCGCTGGTCAACAAATACCCCACGACATATTACTATCTTACTCTCAATGACATAACCATTGGTTCAAATACCTTCAGCGGTAGCAACAAGAAATCCATGGCGGATGCAACAAATGTCGGCAATATTATCATCGATTCCGGCACAACTCTGACATACCTTCCATCAGTTATGTACCAAAATTTCTTGACGAATTATCTGAATTCCATCAGCGCCACACCTTTGTCGAACATACCACAAGGGTTTGATTTGTGCTATAACTCCGCTGAATTCACCGGGGCACCGGATGTCGTGATGAATTTTGATGGGGCAGATTTGCCAATCCCTGCAAGTCAGATATTTCTCGAGGTTGCCCAAGACGTGGTGTGTTGTACAATGGTAGGAGGACAAGATTTAGCTATTTTTGGGAATTTGCACCAGACCAACTATCACATTGGGTATGATCGGGTCAACCAAGTCGTCAATTTCAAGCAAACGGACTGCACACAGCCTCAGTGAGAAGATGAGCCATATGGTTGTCATGGTACTATGTTTTTGAGTTGCAAAATGAATAAATTAATAAAAGAGGATCCATAGCTTTGAGTTTTTCAAGGCTTCTAAATCTAGGGTTCTGTGTAATAAAAGCACCAGTTGGCCGTTACATATGACACGAGCATGACATTTTAATGATTTAAAAATTAAGATTCGCAATGCCTAGACCATGATTTCCATTCTCTAGCATTCTAAGATATTCCAGATCTATATATATTTAATACCTTTGCACATTTTCAAGATATCACTCAAAGTC
>JAOYMZ010071343.1:1585-12148 GCA_025802335.1 Pinguicula primuliflora | reverse complement strand
TTGCAGCTGTACTTGCTGCCTGGAAAAAAGTTAATAATTGCAATACTTTGTTCTGGTAATTATCATCTTCATCACCACTATCATTAGATAATGATTTTGAATTCATCCTGTTAAAAAAATAAACCAATATGTTAAGAACCAAAGAATTACCATTCAAATTTGTTCGATGTATTGATACATTGAAACACCATTCTTTGGTGGCCAAGAAACAAAGAATTATCAGTCAGAATGAAGTAATAGCAAGATTTGGAGGCTACAGCTGCCGAAATCTCAACCCCAACCTCAATACTTTGAATCAACTTGGAAAAACGTTGCCAGAAAATCGATGCTATTATGTAAGGTTATGCGGACGATGGAAACCAGAGGTCGGTAGAGTTGTTTACCTTCAATGTTTTTTGCCAGAAAATCGATGCTTTTGTGCCACCAAATCGATGCTATTTGCCAGAAAATCTATGCTATTTGCTGCTGCTTTGTCGTGGGGAGAAGGAAAAGAAGGGTTTATTGAGAGGATATTTTAGTCTTTTTTTCAAGTTTAAGTGAAGGTAAGTTAGATTGAAATAAATATTTGCAAACACTAGTTTTTAACTTTTGCTACAGTAAAGTCCCCATTGCAAACACTTCGTAGCTTTCTTATAAAAGCACCTTTTTTTAAAAGCCCACCTCAAAAGCCAAAAGCAGCTTTTCAGTAGAACTTGCAAACAGGGCCTAAGTCTGTTACGTGAACGAACAACTCCTACCTTATAAGGTAACTGATTTGAAAATATATTTTTTAGCCTGATTAAAAAATAAATTGACATTAAATTTATAAGTCTTTCATTCCAATCACACCCTTGTCTTTTTAACCTACATGTCTCTATCATGAGTATATTATTTTCATTGTTCTAAACTTTATTATTAATATTTAAAATAATAATTATTTATATAATTAATAAATTAAAATTATTAAAACTAAAAACATTTTTTTCATTTAATAAAAATTATGATATCGAATATTATTAAAAAAATACAATAACAATATAAAATAATGTCTTTGATATGATTTTACAAAAATCAATCACCTTATTGGGTAAATTTACGAAACAAATCTAATCAAATCAGTCACCTTATCAGTCACCTTATCATACACCTTATCATACACCTTATCAGGCACTTTATCAGTTACCAGTCACATTTTCAGTCAGATTTGATAAATACAACAGTAGTGTATGTGATAATGGATATAGAATATTTAAAATATTTCATAAAAAGTATGAAAATGTTAGCAATTTAGAATAAATTTCTTAAAACTTTTTAACTACTACAAATCAACACAAAACAGAATCAAGCAACTGAGAGATGCAAAAATTGTCATCAACACAAGTCAAATATTCTGCTTTCAGAAATTATTAGCATAGAAAAAGCATGGTATTATACACTTAAATAAACAATAATTGAGTCAAAATCAAATGCTCTCAAGTGTTGGGATCTTCATCAGGGATTCCCACAGAATGTGAGACATGTTACTCCTTCTTTCCAATCCCATGAGACATGTTATAGATCCCTCTTCCCTGGAAAACATTCACCAATTACAGTAATCATATCAAACTCATTCGACCTATTCGAGGATACTTATAACCGATAAAGGAGGAAAACACACTCACAATAAGAAACAAGGCGGAACCAGCAAGAGCCAAAGGAATGGCAACGGAGGTGACCTTATCCATTGGACCCTTCAGATACGTATGCTTATGAATGCTCTGGAATACATTTTGCTTCTCAAAGAGCTTCTCTCTTGGCCTAAAGGGTGCTTCAGACATCCTGCATTGTAAAATCTATAATGGCTATAAGTAATTCATAAAGAAGTGTGCAGAGTAACAGAGTCCATAACATTCTTCTCCTTTTCGTTCCTAAATAGAGGCATTGAGACAGCAGTGTATCTTAGATGAATTAGTTCTAGGATATAACTCCATGCAAAACTTGTTAATGAACAATGGAAGTCGTAATATACAGTAAATGAACCTAAAGGAAAGCAATATTTGAAGAAAGAAAAGAGAACCTTTGCAAAAGCATAAAAGGGATGCCATAATGCAGAAACAAATTTTAAGACATGAGACATTTTCTCATTGTTACTTATTTCTTCGCATTAGGAAATATGTTTGCACCACAAAACCAAAATTAACAGTCTCAGCACAATAGTCAATGCATGATCAAACGTCTTTCACTAATTTAACAAAATAATCAAGGAAATCAAAGAAATTTTCTGGAAATACACAAAAGCATTCTGCTCAAGCAAGTAAATGAATCGTCAGAGAAGAAGGCAATATAAAGTCCTACAGCCTGTGCCATTTATACACACGTGTAAACTTCCATTTCAAGGAAAACCTGACCAGTTTCTAAAATCAAATATCTTATAGATAGTAGAGTAAGAAAAAATACAAGCTTAAATAGATCTCAGATGTCAAATAAACCTAGAACATAAATTGAACGCAAGTTAAAAATCTGAAATTCGGCAAGTTTAGCTTATCTGAAGTAACAAATACAGCAAATTGATCACACAAAGACTGCATCTAAATTGACTGAATCGATACGATATCCCACAAAACGGGCTAGGATCAACATAAAAACACATCCGGTCAATTAACATCACTCCACGGAAAATGAGACAGTACCCCGAATATATAAGAAAAGGAGTACCCTGAATTTCATAAATCAGCAAAAATTTATGAGGCTAGAAAATCGGCCAGATATAGCGACTCGCCTGGGTGTATAGATTCCAAACGAGAACGATGAGCGGAGGATATTGTTGCAGATTGCAGACGATTGAAATTGTCGTTAATGAAGCGGAAGTTTGTAAAGAGTGGGCGGATGGAGGAAATTATTTTACGCGCGCTCGGCTTTGAAATATTTTTCCGGGCGGGCTTAGGAAATTCATTGGGCTGGCCAAAATCGGCCTTGGGTGGACGCCCGGGCTGGCCGATGAACAGTTCCGCCCGTGAAAGACGATATTAAGGCCAGTTTTCGGATCGGATGATTAGGTTTCTTTTGCGGCTTAGATGGGCCGATACAGAGAAGCCCAAATCCAATCCAATTGGGCTATTTATGCAAATTAATTTTTCAAAAGAGCTTAAAAAAATGTTTTTATAAAGGAGTTATAGTGGGTGTTTGTAAACTCGATAGAAAAACACCTTTTAGCTTTTGGCGATTGAAAAGTCAGGTTGGAGTGTTTGCAATTTTTTCTTTCGTCGTTTGACTTTTGGCTTTTGCGGTGGAGAAGTAAAAAAAAACTAAAAGTCAGAAGCATCTCTGGGGTTGCTTTCGGAATGCTTTTCGCATTGTTATTTTTATAAATACTTAAAATATTAAATTTAAGATATTTTTACCCACTTAAATAATTCAATATTCTCAAACTATCTATCTTTACCCAATTAAAGATTTGAGCTCTACTTCACCTCCCCTACTTCCAACCGCTTCACCTCCAACGCCAGTCCCCATCCCCCCATCGGAAACCCCTTGCCCACCTCATCCCCCACCACCAAAACCTCAAGGCACTTGCCCAATCCATACCCTAAAACTCGGCACCTGCGTCAACGTGTTAGGTGGCCTGGTCCACATTGGAATCGACGGTGATGCTAAGGCCGCCTGCTGCCCGATGCTTGGAAAACAAGAGTATAATGCACACACATGTCTGCCTGCCATCGCTCGCGTGGAGGAAGCCAGGACTTGTTCCATCACCATCACATCGAGTGGAAGTGCTTTACCAAATCTGACAGGCATTTTGAAGGATTCACGTGACAGCCCTGGTAAGCCTGATTTCAGTCGGAAAATTACTACCATGTCATCTTTGTTCAAAGAGGATGTTGAGTTTGTGGGTGTAGAATTAGAGGGGACAAAGAAGGCTATGGAGCATGCTCTCAAAGAGGGGATAGTCGGGGAAACTGGTTTGCCGAAAAGGAACATCAGCCCAAAGAAGCCTGATAAGGATGATTCAGATAATGGTGGTGTTTCGATGCAGGAATTCAACGATGCCAAATATTGGAGAGTCAATCAGGAGGTAGCAGTGCTGGAATGAGTATCGGGTTCAGTTATTTCCAGCTGTGGAATCTGTTGTAAATCCATGGATCTCATACTGTGTTGCCGGAAAACACCGTCATCGGGATTCCAGTGTGTCGCCTGAGTTTCAACATTCATTGCCGAGAAATCAAAATTCTCGGACTTGTTCTTCCTGATCTCGGCGGACGATGATCGAAGTTCTAGCCCCAAGACGAGATCTCAGTCGAATGCCATAGGAGAATATTTTTGTCATTTGTTAAATTTATGTTACAAAAGTAACTTTCAAATTAATAATTTTTTTTACAACAGCATGAATTCGATAGGAATTTGGAAACAAAATTACACCTAAAAGCATCTGCCATAGTTCTCCTCTTCAAATCCTCTGCACTGTTTTTTTCAGATTCAGCTACTCTAGGGAAGAGGGATTGCTTCACAACTGCTCTATAGCTTGCAGATTCCTTGCTCCATTACAGATTGCTAGAGCTTGTACCCCCACAGAAAGGCAGCTTCAGCTAGTGAATACAGAGTGACTGCATTCCTTCTCTTATCAGCAATTCCATAGCCTAGCAGTCAGAATACAAACCGGCTTGATGTTCTCTGTGCAGTGTTAAGGTCTGATGACCAGGAGGATTATTATTTTGCAAAGGGGGACCTTGTGAAACCTCCTCAGCTAGAATAATAGGAGGATCTTCTGAGCGGACTCGTGGCAAGGACTTCTGAGTAATCAGAGTTAATCTCCAGTGGGATAACCGGTTTCTTCTTCTTTTTCTTTTTTTTTCTTCTTGGGTTTTACTTGAGACTCGTCTCCATCCACAGTAACTGGTACCCGGCCACAGATTAGGGTAGAGGAATCAGCCATCACCTCCTTCAGTACAAAGGTTTCACTTGTAATGTCTCGAGCTTTCATTTCATCCACCTTAACTAAATCTGCTCAGCTTTTCCGTCCTTGATTTGAATCTGTATATCCCTGAGGATGATCATGATCATCAAATGAAGTAACCAATGAAGAACTAAGAGCAGACCTTATAGAAGCTGGTTCTGGTTCTGCACATAAAACATCCTCAAACCCTCTAGCAGGTTCAGCCACAGAATCCTTGGGACTCCGGGATGACTGTTTGAGCTTAAATCTGGAGTCATTGAAACCTTTTCTTCTGAGTACGAAAGCTACACAGTCAAACTGAGGTCTGCAACTACAGGAGACATTTCCTCTTCTTCCACCATGTCGGGCCAGCTTGTATGAATTGCTACTTGAACCACGGGTTCTACATGTTTCAAAGCCTACTCTGATGCAAGTCCCTTTTCATTTTAGGTTCCTTGGGTAGCATCTGTTTGACTCACTGGCAACCTGCTCTCGGTTGCTGTTGTTGATAGTGAGCCAGGCAGTTGCTTAGCCTGTGTATCAGCTTCAGCAGCAGGTTTAGAAACTGCTGATTATCCTTCCATTTTGATGCAACAGACCTTTCTTCAGAGATCGAGACAGAGAAGCAACCCCCTTCCAGTTCAACCAATATAGATTTATGAATCCATGCTCTTGAAGTGGTCAAAATCTGCATTCTGCCATGGACCAGATCTGTCTTATTCTTGGTAGATTCATCCATCATGATCAGTTCTCTGAGATTATCTCCCAGTTTCTAAAATAGGCTATCCTCCCAAAATTGGACTGGGATACCTCTAACACGGATCCAGGTAACTCTAGCTAGTTTTCCATGAAGTTATTTCCATGGCCTTACACACTGGAGCCTAAGCTGATTCAAAATAACTGTATCCTGAAGAAGACAGAGCTGCTGTTCTATACTTGGCATTCTAATAAGCACTTCTCCTCCATGTACACAAGAGTTATAACCACCAAGAAGTAGCATTTTATCCATAATACAGACATCCAACATAGAAATTGGAATGCCTATCAAACACGTATCCAACCAAGCATCAAAATGAGGCACTATATTATACTGCACTTTATCAACTTCAGGAATTAACTCAGACAATTTAGAAGGACAACTGCCTTGCTAAATTAAAATTTAAAAGGACCACTAGCAGCAGTAACGAAATTAGCTACAGTAGCACTAGATAAATGGACTTGCAGCTTAAAACTTCCAACCCAAACCTCGTTAAGCTGGAGCAGCAATGTATCTGAGTTGAGAATTTTTGGATACCTGATAAATCCATACCTGCGGCCTATTCTATCCGGATTCCTTGGGAGGTAAAGACCCAGAATACGACCATAGACGGAGAATACCTCGAACATGTCAGTTCTAGTCCAGGTCTTCGGGAAGTTGGTGAAATGGTAAGATATGGAAGTGCATAAAGTCGCTGAAAGCTTTTGTTTAGCCAATTCTGCGGTGGACCCGCCCGCTTTCGATGCTGATTGTCAGTTTCCTGCTTCTGAGTTACCAGTTTCTGCTGATAACTGCCACCCCTAAGAATTTGTTGGTTCTGCTCTCCAGTTAACTCCACATCCACAGCAGACTCGCAAACTTGAGTAGTGATCGACGATTGTTTCGCTACTTCATTGTCCAAAGCCTCAACGACACCTCTGTGTGAATCTGAAACTAGGGCAATTTTCTCCTTGATTGGCAACTTGCGGAGACCGAATGGAGACAATGGCATCTTGAATGGAGACGATGACGCCTTGAATGGAGACGATGGCACCTTGATTGAAGAATTCAATGGGTGCGACAGCCCCGGAGGCGGCGAGATAGCGGCGGCCATACAGTCGTCACTGAGAGATTTCTCACGCTGGGGAGCTACTATGTGCGATTCGCCCTAACCTCATGCAACACAATAAATTAATAATATGCAAACACTCTATTTTGACTTTTGTTGTAGAAAATCATATCTTGCAAACACTTTTCAGTTTTTTAATAGTTCTTTTTTCCAGAATACCTTCTGAAAAGTTATTTTTTAATCAGTACAAGAACTTGCAAACACCCCCATAAAGTGTCTGCAGTGGGGTTTTACTGTGGCAAAAGTTAAAAAAATAGTGTGGTAAACTGGATATAGTACGGGAAAATTGATAAGTATTTTAGTATTATCGATTTGTTTATATGACCAAAATTATCTTAAAAATAAACTTTGAAATAATTACAAAATTCACGGGAGCTTTTGACTTTTGGGCTTTGGGGAATTTTCCACCGCCGGAGGTCAAAATTGCAAACACTTTAAAAAAAAATTCTGCGATTGAAAAACCAAAAATAATTTTTTCAGAAGAATTTTTAAACATCGCATTGTTTTGGTTGGGTTTCAGAATGTTTAGCCAAAAGATTTATATTATAAACTCAATGTTAATATTATCGATTTTAATGCAACTTTCCAAAGATTCTGCTATGAATCTGGGAAAGCTTTCCAAATGGTTTTAGAGATGGAAGATGGAGGATGACAGCTTATGAAAACTGGTAATAGATGTGAAATACTGCGACAGCCTAGCAGAATTCCACCTACTCACACTACCTTATCATGTATCCAAAGTATGGCAGGATATATGGAACATAAAAGATCACACATCAAACTTTACAGCACATGTGAAGATGCATGTTAACTCCAGAAATGCAGTGTTATTCTGGAGAACAAACTAGACGCATGTCCTGATCTTTACAAACTATTTGCTCAGTAGGACTCCAGAGTAAAAGATCTCTATATGATGAATGAAGGTCGGATTCCGAAGACCACTACGTGAATGGGAGCAAGTGACACTACATGATATGATTGAGAATTTTGAATCATGGAACCCGGTTTCTGGTGAACATGACCAACTAAGATGGACAATTAATGCTTCTGGACATTTCACTACCTCATCAGAATACAAAATCCACACTCATATGGCAAATGAAAATGATGCTACCAACACGAAATACCTCGTAGAAGCCTGGGGTAAATTACACCTGGAAGAGTCCAGATGTTATGCTAGCAATTATTAGCTGAAATAATCCAAACTATTGACAACTTGCCCAAACGTGGATTGCTAGTAGAACAACAATAGATGGCGTGCGTGTGGTGCGGACAGAATGAGGAGGATATCAATAATCTCTTTCTCCACTGCAATCATGCTAAGGAAAGTTGGGAGCAAGTCTACAACGGGTTTGACTTGTCGGGGTCTATGCTTCAGGATCAAGTAGCTATGACCAATCCACGGAATCATTATCGATAGCGTATGTTTTTGCTAAAAGGGAGGACAAGAAGAGAAGTATAGAAATCAATATTGGTTCATCGGGAAGGAACTCGATGAGATCAGATTTGATTCGAAAGGCAACGAAGATATTATAGGAGTAAAAGCTAACACATGGATATGGCTCTCGAGCCATGGTCAGCCCCCTATGAATACTACGTTGATAGATTGGTTTTGCCAACCAACTATAGCACTAGATTTCCAGTTCGATGATTGGCGGTCATGATGGAACTCAGGTGAGAGCTACGTATTAATGAAGTTGTAGTTATGCAGTATAGTTTTTTTTTAGGTAGGTAAAGTTGGGAGAAATACTCTTGCTCCTCCCCTCTATTCGAGAGCTTTTTATACTCACGACTAATCTAGGGCTTGCACCCAGCCCAAAGGCTCCTATGGATTAGGCCTGACCAAGCGCTTTTGCTGGGGATTGAACTCGAGATCTCTTATTCAGGAGTTTACCTAATTGCCACCAGACCAAGCATTATGCAGTATAGTTGATTTGGCTTAGTGGCAGTAGGCATTTGAGTTTATTCCACATTCTACACGTGTTTATTTTCTTTTGAAACGGAATCACTAAATTATCAAATATTGGACATTATGGTAAAATATAATTAAAAATTAAATTTTAATTAATGTGTTTAATTGTAATTTAGATACATATTAAACTGATTGCCATGTTAGCTCTTGTCTACTTTTATATATAAGGAGATTCATAGGCTTAATGTTGAAAGTAAAGACGCTTAATCTAAGCCTCAATTCTATTCTCATAGGTTGAGACCTAGTTTTCATAGTTAAGTGTTGTCTCATCATCTTGGAATGAGAGTTTTAAGTTGTGGAATACCGAAGGGACTCTGATAACTCCGATTGAAGATCTGCTAAACCAAAATAATACAATCCAGCACGCTTCCGGTATAAAGGTAGAATTTCGTATTCGTATTTAATTATCAGATCTGTTCTGATATTTAAGAGTCAATCCTACAGTGGTATCAGAGGCGAATTTCAGCTGTAATTGATTTTGTTCGATTAGATTTTTCTGGATACTATCAAATATGTTTTATGTGTTTTCCGGTAAAATCATTCACTATACTTCCACCGTCGCTCAAAATCTGTCGTCATTGTCATCGCTCGTGTGTGTCATGCATCTGGAGAGATACAGACAAACGGACAACGACGAAAATCCCATGGTTTGAACATCCGGGTAAAGCAACGGAAGCTAACGAAAAAGTCAGTAATCTCCCCTAAGGAGGTGGACGATTTTTGGATGGTAAGGGTGGCTGAATTTGCATGTAAGGCTATCCACAAGGGTTTGGTGGTTAGCAATTCCCACCATGCCCTTTTTCCATGGACACCACTTGTGTTTCCATGGAAGAGGGGAGGGATCCACTCTCAACCCAAAATAATATATAATAATGAATTATAAAATAATAATATCGAAATTTTAAATAATAAAAGAAGATAAATAAATTATAAAATAATAATAATAATGAAATTGTAAATAATAAAAGAAAGGGGAGGAAATTTACTTCTATGGTTGTGGAATATGTATGATAGATTGGAGATAGAAAATATGAGTGTAGAAAAAATGAAGTGTAGCGAGAGAAAAGTGAATTAATATAATAAGTGTAGCTAAAATGAAAAAAAAAAAAAAATCCATAAACCTAATCTCGTCTCCACCTTTTTACCCATTTTCTGAACCTCATGTTTCAATTTTAAAAAAACATTTGGGTTGGGCCACAACCTGTGTCCCCCTAGAAAAAAGAAGAAGGAAAAAGGTTTTGTGTCATCACGTGGCTATCTTTTTCGAGCATCCCAATCAAAGAAAAAAAACAATTGTCTATAAATTCAATTTTTATAATGTATGATTGGAAATATTTATGTGCTAAATATTTTAGGTATTCATAATTGAAATTTATTTATTTTATGTGCAATTTAAATTCTTAGTATACATGATTAAGTTCAATTTGAGAATAAAAGCATGCTTAATTGACTATGTGTTATGGCTTATAAGCATATCACATGTTGCAAATTCCTTTTATTATCGGAATGTGTTCCGAATAATAATAAAAGATAACAAACAATAATAAAATTACATACAACATCTTTTATTGACTATGTGTCATATAATTATGCTATGGTAATCACTATTTACCATAAAATCCGAATATTAAATGAACATCTACATTAATTGTGCTCATGTTGGGCTATCTAGGACGGGTAATTAAGAGGGACTATTGTGATCTCACTAGAAACCTGAGTTCTTCATGAGTAATGAAAACCACTGTCTAGAATGTTGGTCTTCATACCTACCAACGGAGTGATTTTTGAATTGGTTAAGTGTAAATGTGACACGACACAAATTATTTTAATATATTTGA
>JAOYMZ010071332.1:0-12148 GCA_025802335.1 Pinguicula primuliflora | reverse complement strand
CTTTAACCTTATGCTACATCAGTCCTGATGGTAAGATTTTACCTGCTGAAAGGCGTATTAGACAGTGAAAATAACAGCGAAGCTCTATAATGTTTGTTTCTTTTACATGAGTGTCCGCAGAGACAATTTTCGGAGCTGCTAATGAAGGCAGCCAGTGACTATAGGAATAGGATTATAGCTCGCCTCCAGCAGCCTTACTCTTTGGACTGCATACCTGTGGAACCTGAGTACCAGGTACAACTTCCATTCTCTAAAGCTCTATTTACTTTAACCTTATGCTACATCAGTCCTGATGGTAAGATTTTACCTGCTGAAAGGCGTATTAGACAGTGAAAATAACAGTAAATAATATATTTAATGGTATTAATAACTAGGATAGCGATCTCAAAATAATGAATGTCAAATGAAAATTAGCACAGAGGAGTGCGATCAAAATGGACAAATCAAAACAGGGTAAAATTAGAAGCAAAAAAAACATGGTAATTAGATCTAAAAATATGGCGCGCGTGAAGAACAAAAAGCAAGAAAATGCATGAGGAATGCACAGAAAAGGCGAGGTTCGTCATAAATCACCAATTTCATTTTAGAAGGGAGGGAGAAAACTTTTGAATGTACCACAAATTAGACGAAATTTTTTGAAAATGTCACAAACCAGTCTTCCAAAGACCGGTATTTTAAAATACCGGTCTTTGAAGACCGGTAGTCATTAAAATTCTTAATCACAGAAATTAAGCTTCTACCGGTCATTGCAAGACCAAATGACCGATAGGTGCCTTCGTCTCGTGTTAAGCTTCACTCTCGTCATACGATTCCAATTGCAAGAAACAAGAACAGCAAGGCGAGAATTCAGGGATGAAGAATTCATATGGAGAATTCTAGCAAAATGGGAGCAGAAACTTGATTCTGTAGCATCTTTGGCCAACATGATTCCGGTTAGGTCTAGCATCGAATGTGGTTCCGGTTAGGTTCAGCATCAAATGTGGTTCCAGTTAGGTTCAGCATCGAATGTGGTTCCGGTTAAGTTCAGCATCGAATGTGGTTCCTCTTATAATAGATTCCGTAGCGTCTGTGGCGGATCCTCCATAATAGGTTCAGCATCGAATGTGGCGATAATCGAATTCTGTACCATCAACTGCAGCTCCTCCATAGAATGATTAGCTACGGCCAGGATAATCAAATTTCTTCTCATCAATTGCCGCTCCTCCATAGAGCGGCTGGCCGCGACCGTGACCGCGAAAATCAAATTCTGCATCATTGGCTCTAGATCCTCCATAGAATGGCTGGCCGCGGCCATGGTAATCAAAATTGGTATCATCGACCTAAATCCAACCGAGTTGCATAGATTGGTTGGAGGTTAAGAGGTGGAATTTCAAAGCTATCTAGCAATATCAATGTCTCTGAGATTACGATGATGGCGTCTGATTACTTGCAATTGGAATCGGATGACGAGAGTAAAGCTTAACACAAGACGAAGGCACAAACCGGGCTTCCAATGACCGTTTGAAGTTTAATCTCTGTGATTAAGAATTTTAATGACTACCGATCTTTGAAAGACAGATATTTAAAATTTCGGTCTTCCAAAGTCCGGTGCCTTGGTTGATTGCATTTTCAAAAAAAATTCCCTATTTTATGGCACATCCAAAAAAATTCCGAAGGGAGGGTGTCATTTAATGAGCTCCAAAATAAATATAGATTTGCTTTATAATCTTCAAACGAGCGTTATAAATTGATACATAGTATAACAAAGCAGAAGTTAGGACTGACGAATATCAACCTCCTCCCTCACAACAATATATACTTATTCTTATGGCAAGCAATTAGCCTATTCTTAAGTATCTCTCGAACTAGTGTCGAATCCTTTTCAATCTTGGATTAACACATGTACCCAAAATAGACAATCTTTCAAGTTTTGTTAAGTATCGACAAAATTGGTTTTTTGGTGCTTGATTTGGAATTAGATTCCCTTTATTGACTACAACAAGAAGATATTATTGATGTAAAGGGGAGTTTCTTGGCCATCAACAAAGAGCATTAAAAATTAGCATTGCAAAGTTTGGCAAAAAATCATTTATAAATTTCAATTTTCTAAAAAAAGGCCTCAGCTGGTCGATGTCACATCACTTGATTTCAGACGGTAATTCCAAACAGTTAATTTAGTTCATCATCGGCCTCGAATCAATAAGAAAAATTACAAAATCGTTGAATTAATGTAATCACAGTAATCGGCTCTGTTGATGAACGGCGAAATATCAGTCCACAGGTTCCTATCAGCATGCGAAAAGGTTAATATTGGTCCATAACTGACACCGCCGATCAATGCAATGAGCTACCGGCGACGTGGCGACGGACCACACGGAAAACATAGACGAATCAGGAATTTATAAATTGCCAAACAAATAAATGAGCCTCAGAGACCCGTTCAAAATCACGCATACAGCGGCACGGCGGGACCCCGCCGCCAGCCGATAGGTAACAATCGTCACAAAGACAAAGATCACCGTCGGAAGATGACAAGGGTGGTACCGCCGGCAAAAATGCTGCGTTTAAAGTGTCATACGGCACTTCCTATTCTTGGGAAATCTTCCTCATCGGTAGCAAAAATTTTCAGCCAATCGAAAGCATATAAGAAAATGTCGTAATAGAACAAGGTAAAGCAAAGGATCTGGATGTCGGTCGACACGAGATGCTCGACGGCGGCGGAATGATGGAGATGTGAGAAAAAGATGGGTTCGATTTATGAAGGGATACTAGGGTTTACACAGCGCTTAAATAGAAAGTCGGAGAGATGGTGATGGTGTAGGGTTAGGCCTAATGCATAATGGGCCGATGTTGAAGAGATATTTCAAGTAAAATGTTATTCATTCATATGTGGACACTATTTTAGTTTTTATTGAGTTCTTAGAAATCTTAACAATAGATAGTGAAGGATTTGGAATGATGTTACACGTCCCTGCAAAAATATAGTTCAATTAAAAATAATACAAAGCCTCAATTATTTACCAAAAAAAAAATTAAAAATTTTACAAATTTAGTATATTATTTAAATATCATTAAAAATTTTATATTTTAAATAATTAATATTTTATTTTTGTAAGAATGAATTATGAATTATTATTATTATTATTATTATTTTTTTTTTTGGATATTATGGGGGAATCCAACGCCCGCCCCGAAGTAATCATCTGCCGGCAATTCCCCCAACGGCTATTCTTCTCGCAGAATTCATAGCGGAAGCGTAATTTCATAGCGGAAGCGTAATTTCATAGCGGAAGCGTAATGTCGATGAGTAGCGATACAGCATGGGTAGGAAAGAAGCCACTGCGAAGAGTTGGAGGGATGTCCGATGCTCTGTCGATCGCCGCCAATCTCGGCTTTTCCGTCAACCTATCTCCTTCCCAGGTCTGGTAGCTAATCAGATCCTTCTACATTGTTCACAGGCTAAAATGTTATAGATGATGATAGCTTACTTTTTGTTTTGATGGATTAGGAAGATATCCATAATCTATCCACGAGTTCTTGTGAGAGGGGAGATGACTTGATAAAGATCTTGAGAAAATTAAATGCTGTACAAAGGAAAATAACTGATCTGCAAGTTGAACTTCAGGGAAGAAGGTGACTTAGTTTGACTTGTTATGTGCAGTTCATCTCATTGTTAATTGGGTTTTGTGTGCTGGCTTTCACTTGCTAGTTTATGTGCATTGAATCTTCATTGTTCTATTGCTAAATAATGTACTACCATTGCGGATTTGATGTGTTTTGAGTTTTGTTCTTCTGAAATTATCCGTTCCTTATAAATCTGTGTATGGAATTGTAGGAGGATAGGAATGTTGCTCACTTAACACATGTGAGTGAAATGGAGAAAAAGATTGAGACTTTAGCTCGTATCACAACCATATTGAAAGATGTCATTCAGAATAAGGTACATTCCAATGTTCGTGCAGCCAAAGTGTCTAAGATTAGTGATATTATCCCTTTCCTGAAAAGCATTTGCTTCAGCTGTAAATATAACCCAGTAGATTTTCTACTTGCTTTCTAGGATAGGATTATAGCTCGCCTCCAGCAGCCTTACTCTTTGGACTGCATACCCGTGGAACCTGAGTTCCAGGTACAACTTCCATTTTCTAAAGCTCTATTTACTGTAACCTTATGCTACATCAGTCCTGATGGTAAGATTTTACCTGCTGAAAGGCGTATTAGACAGTGAATATAACAGCGAAGCTTTATCATGATTGTACGCAGAGACAATTTTCGGAGCTGCTAATGAAGGCAGCCAGTGATTATGGAGCCTTGACAGCTTCTATTGCCGATTTCCAGTGGAGCCAAAACTTTACAGAACCGCCTACAGTGTGGGGTGTAAGAACCATCATCTTCCATTTTTGTGTTTCCTTTTACTTTTGATGATTTTTACTTCCCAGACACCTTCCATTTTAGTGTGTGCTTAGTGCCAACCTATATGAAGACACATTGAACCGTTTTGCAAAGATTAGTGTCATTTCACTATTTTTGTCACCTTAAACCGCTGCATTGCTCTCTACCTTACAGTAATCCTATGTTATAGGAAATGCTCCGGACAATTCCTGTTGCTTTGGCTTCTTGCACTCGCTTCTTCGAAGCTATGACAGCCAAGAGAGAATCATTTGCCAAACTTCAGTCACTGAGAGTTGGTCAATCCTCACAAAGAGTTGGTGGATCATCAGATTGTGTAACTCCTTCACAATGTAGAACAGACTCGAGCTTCGATGACAAGCCATGATAATCATCAAATTACCCTGATGGCACGTCTCAGAGGCCTCCAATTCAAAAAAGTGAGCCATGATAAATGAACTGCACTAAGCCTGTTTAGGCTAACCATTTGTGGAACCTACTTGCTTTGTTCTTCTTGCTAAGTTCATTTCTTATCTTATGTATATAGTACTAAATCACGTCTTTCTCAATCCAACTATTTTGAATACTTCTGTTCTATTTTAAGATATTTGGTGTTCTGAGAATGTACAATGGTTTTTTAAATTCTTCGTTGCTGATGCAGTTGCAATTATTATGTGTAAAGTTTTGATAGTACCGGAAAAGGACTTGAGCTTCTAATGCCGTTGCTGTGCATAAATATTCCAATATGATTGCTGCCCCAGAAGTGTCTGCAGCTTACAGGAATTGATATTGCTGCAGCAGGATCGCACAAAGGTTCTCGCAACTTTTTTTTTTCTCCCAACAGAAACTTTAAGGAAATCAGCTCCTTTACAATCACATCATACCACGATTCGCACAAGTTTACCAGATGATGTTATTGTTGCCTTAGCTGCAGCTGGAGCTGCCCCCAATTATTTTCTTCACATGAAATTTTGGGGTACTTTTGTAAAATTTTCGTATACTAGCCTTTATGAATATCTTAAACTAACCCATAAAAAATGATTGTGCCAAATTCTACGATGACTTTATTTATAGGTAATGGTAGGGTTGCAATCGGATCGAATTCGAATTTTTTTTCGGCTTTTTTCGGCTTTGGATTTAGAAAAATAATAACCATAACCAATCCATTTAAAATCGGATTTGGATTTCGGATTTCGGATTTCGGATCGGATCGGATCGGATTTCGGATACAATAATACGCAATTGTGAAGCAAATTTGATTTTCAAAATGTTAATAAGATAGTGATTTTAAAATTGTGAATCAAATCAGATTTTCAATGTTGCTCCAAGTTTCAACTCTAAGAAGACAAGAAGTTCTGTCTTTCAGTTCTCTTTCGACCTTCTGTTCGTGTTCTGTTCAGTGTTTGTAATTAGGGTAGGAGATGAGTGACAATTTTAGGTTTTTTATTATAAATATAATTTTAATTAAATTATAAATAATATAATTTTTCGGATGATCAAGATGACATTGGTATAGTGGTGTGTGTGTGAGTGTGTGTGAGGTCAAAGATTCGAATCTTGGTATTGGTACCATCCCAAAAAAATATTTAAAAAAAATACAACAGTATAAATACATTTCTCTTCCATAAGATTTCTTGTACTGGCTTTCTATTTGTTGTTCTTATTATAAAAGATGTCAAATTTGTCAATTATCTATCCAAATAACTATGGGGTAAAAAAAATATTCAGATCAGTTCGGATAACCGATCGGTTATCCGAAATTTTGCACTAAAATCCGAATCCGAAACCTTATTTTTTCAGATAATCCGAATTCGAAAATATCCGAACCGAACGGATAAAATCCGATCGGTTCAGATTCGGATTTTCGGATTTTTTCTGCACTCCTAGTTCTAATGGTGGCTCTGTGATGATCAGATGTCCAGTGTTCGCCCAACTGACTGATGCCTTTGAATATTTTATCCATATGTCTAACAAAACATGATGTGTCTCAGGCTTCCCTGGATAAGAATAAGAATTCAGAGGAAAGAGCTATCTCAGCTGCTGATAATTTAAATAATCTTCCAGATGATTTGGAGTCCGTGTCTTCAAAGATGGATGAGCTTTCACTTTCTGAAAATAGTTCTTCCATCACATCTACGGATTCGACTGGGTGCTCAAATGCAGGGGATGAATCCCCTGATATTGATAAAAAGATTAGAGCGCTAAAGAAGAAGGTTAGGTGCTCAAAATTTGATCATGGTTTCTTTTGCTATGATAATATTGAAGTTTTTGTTCATGTTTCCTAGTTTTATGCGGTCTATGGTTTGAAGAATATTTCACTGGGACTTGTATGAGGGAATATCCCTTTATTCTTCCGTTTGATCATTTCAGACAGAGGAGAAAGATATTTGAAACTGCCTATACAATTAAAAAACGGACTACAGGAGTACTGCCTATAAGATCAGGAGTGTTTGGTTTGGGATTATATCTTTCACTGAAGATGATGATGCTTCATAAGATATTGTTTCTTTTTCTCCCCACCTTTCAGATTCGACTAGCAGAAGCTCAGAAGCATAAAACCGACGAGAAGTCCATGAATTCAGACCAATTGGAGAAGATGTCCAAGTTAGAGGGTTGGCGCAATGAGCTGAAGCTTTTGGAAGATAAGAAATCTGCGGTGACCTCACTTTCATGACGGCCCATCTCCATTTTCGAACGAAAATGTGACTTGTTTGTTGTTCAATGTAAGTTAGACAATGCATTGTGCACTAATTGAGTCTCAGCTTCCCAGTTTTGCATCCTTGTAGGATAGAAGGACCACTGCTATAAACAGAGAAGCCGGCCTCATTGCATGCTTGACTGGGCATAGTTCCTGAATGTAACTCCTGGGTCCATAAAAAGTGTTTTGCTTGGGGTGGATGCAAAACTTCAGGTGTAGTCTAGTAAGTTTAGCGTACGACTTCTTTACGTCATTGCTGGTACTTCATTTTCATATAGAACTGGAATTCTTTGCTGATGGATAAATTTCATCCACTGGCTCTTAAATCTACATTGTCTCTGCTGCCCGGGTTATCAGTACATCCCAGGCATGCCCATTATGCTATTGTATTTAGATATGCTGAAGACAATAGTCTGTATCTGCTCCTAGCACTTAACTCCCCACCTGCATCGTCCATTCCATTCCTGATTCAAGATATTACAGGAATTTGAACTCATTTCGAGCGATTAATTAGTGTTGCTAGCCATTTTGCACAGCCAGAAACAATGCTCGGAAGAAAAAAATATGCGGAGTTCGCATAACTCTAGGCTATTATGCATGGCCTTGCCTTCGTCCATGCACTTGGAGTTCGCAAGGTTTTGCTACCTACAGATAGTAAGCTGATCTCAAGGTCCTCCTCAACGGATCTCAGGGTCCTCCCGCTATATTCTAATGGCGGTTTCTACGTAAGATACATGTTCCACTGCAGCAATGTAGCTTGGAATCTGTTGAGCATGTTCCTTGACCCGTATATCTATTAGCATGCAAGTCTTTCTGGACGTCCTAGAGTTCATGAAGGTTCGAGCCATGGTTCAGGGTAATGGGGACAACACCTTAAGCACGAATCGCATGGGATCCACCTCGTTGCACCGGGGATGATGAGGTTGATATCTCACTCCTGCATGCGACGGAGCGGATGGAAGTAGAGTACCTGAAACCACCTTGAGGGGAGATAGCGGCCTGTTTTTGCAAATTTAGATGAACTCTGCTTTCGCTTGAACTTACCTTGTACGAAAGAGAAAAAAAAATGTGAGAAAGGGGAATGAATGAATGTGCCGCACTCCCTGCTGCGGCTTATTGCCGAGAATAAACATCAAGTATGTCCATAAAGTTACATAACAGACGAAGAAATTACAAGATCCGAATAATGAAGACAAACAAGCAGGCTGGAACCTTCAGCAAAGTAAAAGCAAGAGCATTTAGGAACATAAGGCTAACCCCTTTCGTACCACCTATATCCTAAAGTAGAAACCTTCTCCTGGTATGCATATTCTAGGTCCTAAATTTCACTTGGCCATAACTTATCTTCACGCTGAATTTGATTCTCTACGCCTTCTCCTCCTCCCGGAACGCCCCAAAAGAACTCTACCCTGACGATGTAACCGGCTGGACAGAGATGTGCCGTAATTGATGCCATTATTATGATCTTCAGCATCTTCACGTTCAGAAGAAACAAAAGCACCACGAGAACCCTCACGACTCCATCTAAAAGAGCGTCTGTACAAGTTGCCATCAGAAACTCTCTCATCTCGCCTGGTGCCTCCTCTTTCTAATACCATATTAGCAGAAGAACCAAAGGCCTGAAGGAACAGAAGTACGGGCATCAAACTTCGACCAACTCCATCATCAATCCCATCATTCTGCAAACCTGCATCAAGCCCGTCCTCATCCTCTGAGTCGAAGCCGTGACTTCTTTCAATGACATAATCACCGAAGAAAACAGCGTTCGGCATAGATGACCTTATGGTACTCATAATATCTTCCCTCTCCCGATCACGTTCCAGCCTCCTCCACTTCTGTTCAAGAGTCGGATCCACCTCACGTGGCTTGGCAGAAGGGTGCTCTATCTTCATATGTTTCCTCAGTTCTTTGTATGTCCCGGAAAATGAGCAACTGTCCTGCATGCAACTCCTTTTCTTAGAATTGAGATGTTCCCGTGCTGGCTCCACCACTGTCCATCCCTTGACCTGACCCCTGCAAAGGGGACAAGTAAGCTCCGCGGAGTCCATATTCCCCATGGACTCACGTGCTAATGAACCCATAGCTTCGGAATCTGGTGAATCATGAGGAGGATTGGTCATGACAGAAGTTACTTTGGTGTATGCCTTCTTGTACTGATCAAGGCAGTTGGAGTAGCGGAAGCTAGTGCCACACATGTAGGGACGACAACCTTTCTCGTGCGAGGAACACAAGAGAAGAACAGCATTGTGTGGATATTCCATGCACACTGAACACATAACATCATCCCAGCCTTTCTTCTCAAATATTTTTGGGCAGTTCTTGTGCTGCATGTCCTGAAATTCATCATATGATGGCATCGGATATGGTGTTGGCCTGCACTGACGTGAAGCAATGCCCCTTCTTCCTCGGTTACTTTTTGTCATGCCTAGTTTTTTGCCAGCAATGAAATGTTAATGAGAAGCACAATTTAGTGCTTTGAAGTTTGAACTAAACAAATACTGTAAGATAAAAGATTCATATCCAACAGAATCAAAAGTTTATTCCTTTTACAATAGAGTGACCTAACAATGAAGTCCGGTATTCTTATTATTCAGACCGCAATGCCATATTACCTGAAGAGATTTGCATACTATGACCCAAGTGCATCCCAAACTTAACATGAAGATAAATCTCATATTTTGGCAGTTAAGATAAGGTAGGATAAGAGAGCACGCATGAGGCATAAACTAGAATCCTGCACTCTTGAATAAGCATAACATTGAGAGAAATCATCTTATTATCCGACTAGAGATTACAGTGTTCTAAATGTGCCCCAAGGAGCGTCGAGGCACCGACTAATAGTTCGGTGCAGGGGCAGCACCATGATTAGGGATTACGGGCTTGGCGCTGCCACTTGCTCCCGGAGGCTAGGACTGTCTAGGCAGCCACCACAGCATAATTCTCCTTGGCCGATTAATCAGTCCAATAGGTCTCTTTTACAAGACTGCAAATGCAGCCCATTAGCGATTAAACGGTCCAAGCAACACTCAGATGAAAGAGACTAAAGAACCATCACGGCAGGAAACAAAGCTGGTAATTATGAAGACTTTTACCAGTTGTCAATGAGAAAAATAATAATCTACTGTTGACAAGAAACTTTTGGCCTTACATCAGCAACAACGCTGAATATTATTGTTGATGTTTTTTTTTTAATACTTTTATTATATTTTTTTTTCCTTGGTTCCCGCCTCAGCACTAGGGGCCCTCACAACATTGGATCCAGAATAAACTAGACTGGAAGTAACTCAAGAAAAACGGGAGAATTCCAGAAGGATAATCCTTCCAACCTTGGTTAAATGCAAAAAACAAAACGCCCATGCAGGAAATCAGATTAGAACTCCGAATGCTTAGAAAGAATCCACCAAATGACTGAACAAAAGCTCTCTATCCATCACTCCAAAAATGACATCTGATCTGATCATACTACTCACATAACAATGCTTGCAGTAAATCTGTACTTAGAATCTATGGGTAATGAGTAAACAATCAAATAAATTCAGGAACAGACAGGTACCTAAATACTGAAGATCCACATATTTTTGTATTCAATGCAGGTTACACTCAATACATAGAAACAATGCCCATAATGCATTTAACATCAATAATGGAACTTAATGTTGTTAGAACTCATCGAGGACCAAATGATGTCTCATAGATAAATCTGAGAGTATCAGTCTCTCTTCAAAGAATAGAACAAACAATCGTAACCTAAAAGAAAAGGCAACAAATTCGTACTTAAAATTTCACCAAAGGCCAGCGGATAACGAAACCCACGATGCAATCCCGCCGAACCGTGCTGTGGAGCGCCCACACAGGATTCAACAATCTAACAGCCCTCAAATAAAGTAATAGGCATAAATGTAAGCACTAAGACACACAAAGAAAACCGCCCATCAAGTAATTAAATCGAATATCTACATCATTTGCATAAAAGGGCAAAAGGCAAAAGGCAAAAGCAATTCATGGGTTAAAAAATTAGGGTTTTTTAATACGGGCATCACGAAATACTTCACCTTCAGAGCTAACAGGCTGAATGATTGAACTTTTTTTTTTGAAAATCTGATAGTAATGAGAGGTGATAAAGTAGCGATGGATTCAGAAGCATACCTCTGGATTCGCTTAAACGCTGAACTCGATTTCGTAAGCACACAGAAATCGGGCCCCAAATTTTCGAAACGAAGAGAGGTATCTTAAAAACGGATCGATCGATGAGGAAATGGGATTACTTCAGTCGTGCACGAAATGGGAGAACGAAGAAGGGTAAGGCAAGGCAACGTTTCGGTGACTTATAACAAAGATGGTTTTAAGAAAAGGAGATAATGTCATAATGATGTGAACAATGCCCAAACCAAAAGTGCAGATGAGAAGGGGGATTAGCGCCATGAATAAGCTCATTAAAATAAAATTTACCCGATGTGTTTTAAAAAAAGGGTAAACTAGTCTATGTGCATCACATTCCCCTTTATTGAGAATTTGCGAAAAAAAAATCAGTAAAAAATATTACTTTATCCTATGATTAGTTTATTAAATTTTAGTTATTTTTTATGATAAATATTATTCAAAACTATCAAAAATTGAATTTTTTAAATTTTTTCGATTGTTAAATTAATATCTAATTATTTAAAAAATTACAAATGAGTTTTAATTAATTTTTTATTCTTTGTTACTTTTAAATATATATAAAAAATCCGAATATATAATAGCATTATATAAAATATAAATTAAATATGAATAATTATAAAATTTATTGGTGTTGACTCAAACGTAGAATAATTAATTTGCTATCAAATTAATAAAAATTGATTCCAAAAATTATGTAAAAAATATATGTAAAAATATAGGCAATACAATCACAGAATATTCATTAGATATTGCTAAAAATATTATAATATAAATATTTAAATAAGGTGCAGGATCCGGTGACAGGATTTTAGACATGATTTTCAATTACGGCCACTAGGGTTGCCCATTGACGGAATTGGGCACATCGTTAGAAAGCTTATGCATAGAATTGAATATGTTTAAGTTTTGGTGATATTCCGACGA
>JAOYMZ010071311.1:0-12149 GCA_025802335.1 Pinguicula primuliflora | reverse complement strand
AACCTGCACTGGCTTTCTTCAATCAGCAAAGCTGATTCGTGCGGAATTATCTGTGGCTGGGCAACATGTTACTGATGATGAACTAATAGATTATATCGCCGGAGGATTGTCGCCTGCGTATCAGATGTTCTTGCCCCATATCAGCTTCGCACGCCGGCTGACCAGTTTAACCTTGGATGATTTCGAAGGTGAATTACTAACCTATGAATCGCTAATCAACGTTCCTGCACCACCGGACCAAGATGCTGTGGCGTTGCTGTCGACGAAGGATACTCTCGAATTCGGAGATCCGAGATTCTTAGCCTCCTCACATCGGGGCTCCTTCCGCGGCGACAGAAATAAATTCTCTGGTGGTGGGCAATTTAGAAATAGAAGCTCAGGAAGAGGACGATTTGGCTTCAACGGTGGGCGGTATTCTGGGAATTCCTTCAACTATCGGCGTTTTCCAGAGAACAAGGATGAAACAAACGGATGGAGACAGACTGATACAGGTTTCGGACCGGGCTCACCATACGCATCTGGAGAAAGAATGATACGTAAATCATTTGGGCCGCCTCAGTCAGATGGGCCGCATGCGTCAGTTGGGCCAATATACTCAAGGGGTGGAAATTCAAGTGGATTAAATTCAATCCGACCAGTAGCTGGACCTCCGAAACTTTCGAGCCCAAACCGTCAGCAGCCAAATATTGAGTCAAACACTATTGACCCGTATGCTTGCCAAATTTGTGGCGGAACCAGTCACACTGCCCTTGACTGTTTCAATCGTATGGACTATACGTTTCAAGGCCGGCACCCCCCTTCAGAACTCATGGCTATGGCTGCTCAGTCGAATGCTGCCTTTGATAATGGACTCTGGTTTGCTGATTCTGGTGCCAATAATCATATCACTAATGAATTAGCTAATCTTTCTGTGCAGGAACGCTACTCCGGAGGGAACGAGGTGGCTGTAGGTAATGGCGACTCTCTGAAAATTCAGCACACTGGTTCACTTACCTGTCAAACCTCGACTGGTCCTCTTGTCCTTTCTAACGTCTTTCATTGTCCTAAAGCCTTTGCCAAATTACTTTCCGTCTATAATTTTTGTTGGGATAATAATTGTTTTTTTATACTCACTAAATTTGGTTATATGGTGAAGGACAACAAAACGGGGAGGATGCTCCTACAAGGACCTAGTGTCAACGGGCTATATCCAGTAGACCTGTCGAATAACACTACTCTCAAATGTGCTTTGACGAGTATGGTTGGTGTGAAGACTTCGTTTGATCAATGGCATGAAAGATTAGGTCATTCCGCTGCCCCAATAGTTAATCGCGTGCTACAAACTAATAAATTACCTGTTTCTGGTTCTAATTGCCTAGCTTTCTGTGAAGCATGTCAATTGGGAAAAGATAAACAGTTGCCTTTCTATTCATCTGAACGTTGCTCTCATTTTCTGTTAGACTTGATTCATTCTGATGTGTGGACGTCACCTATTTCATCTAATACTGGTTTTCGATATTATATCATATTCATTGACGATTTTTTGCAATTTTCATGGGTATATCCACTTACTCATAAATCTGACGTTTTCAGCTGTTTTATTGATTTTAAAGCATTAGTGGAAAATCAGTTTTCACGAAAAATCAAGCAATTTCAATGTGATGGTGGTGGTGAATACATGTCTACTATGTTCAAATCCTTTTTGACCACACACGAGATACTACACCGTATATCTTGTCCTCACACGTCACAACAGAATGGGGTGGCCGAACGTAAGCATCGTCACCTAGCAAACATGAGCCTATGTCTGCTGGCCAGGGCACGTCTGCCACGCACCTATTGGCCCGATGCTATGTCTACTGCCAATTATATCATTAATCGGTTACCCACACCATTACTTGAGTATGATAGCCCATTCTCCCTACTCTACGGTGTCATTCCTGATTATTCACTATTTCGAATTTTTGGGTGTGCATGTTATCCTCTGCTACGCCCTTACAACATGACCAAGTTCATGTACCGAAGTAAGAAATGTGTGTTTTTGAGGTATAGCACTAAGCACAAAGGATATAAATGTTATGAACCCATCACAAAATGTGTCTACATATCCCGCAATGTCATATTTGATGAGGCAAGTTTTCTGGGTATCCCAGATACAGCTCTTGGCACAATTTCCAATGGTGTATCCTCACCCATCATGTTGTCTTCCCCAGGTATTCATATTTCACCCTTATCTATTTCCAACTTACCACGGTCATCCTCTAGCTCTGATCCTGTATCACCCATCCGTCCCGTTATAATCGGTGGTATGCCGTCAGGCCTTGACCCATCTATTGTTGAATCGAGACTGACGGATGATACACGATCACCCTCCACTGCAGACTTGTCACACGATGCCTTAGATTAATTGACTGCTCTTAACGAATCTGATCCTGAGACACTAGGTGGTATGTCTTCGGGCCTTGACCCATCTGCTGACTCAGGACCAAACTTAAGTCTAGGGCAGTTAGGTGATCTAGACTTGCCCTGTAATGGCTCAGGTATGGTGGTTGCTAGTTCCTCTCAACCCTTGTCATCAGAGCACCGTAAACACATCATTCCACACAACTCATCACGTCCAGTTACGCGGAGTCAAACTGGGTCCCTCAAGCCCAAATCTTTTTCTGACTTCCATGTGTATTTTTCCACCAAATATCCTGTTTATACTCAGACTAGTGTGCAGATACCTCGAGAACCCACTACATACTTACAGCCCAAGAACTCTCCGAATTGGTGTGCTGCTATGAAAGAAAAGTATGATGCACTGGTTGCCAACTCCACATTGTCTCTGTGTCCTCGGCCAGTTAACCACAACATCATTCGAAATAAGTGGGTGTATAAAATCAAAACCAAGTCTGATGGTTCGATTGACCGGTACAAGGCTCGGCCAGTGGCACGAGGGTTTGAGCAAACTTATGGCCTTGATTATGAGGAGACCTTCAGTCCCGTGATCAAACCATCCACTATTCGCTTGCTCTTATGCCTGTCGGTGCAGTTCAGTTGGCCAGTGCGTCAACTTGACATTTCAAATGCTTTTTTAAATGGCATTCTTCTCGAGGAGGTGTACATGGAACAACCAGTCGGATTTATCTCCTCTACTCATCCTGATTATGTCTGTCGTCTGCATAAAACTCTCTATGGTCTCAAGCAGGCTCCTCGTGCATGGTATGTCATCTTGTCCACCTGCCTCCTGAAGTATGGGTTCAAATGTTCTCAACTAGATACATCTCTCTTTACATTTCATCAGTCCGATGTGCGTATCTACATTCTTGTGTATGTTGATGATATATTAGTGACTGGCACACACCAGAACCTGATAGATGCACTGGTTCAGTATCTTGGGTCCAAATTCAAACTTCGTGATATAGGTGAGCTAAGCTATTTTCTCGGAATGCAAATTACTCGAAACAAGGAGGCTTTGCACATCTGGTAGAGCAAGTATATTTTTGACCTATTAGAGAAAACACAGATGCTTGGTGCAAAGCCATATCAGTCTCCCTCTTCTACTGACTCACGCACCAAAGACTCCCACGAGGATCCACTCTCTCCCGCCGAGATTACTCTATATCACAGCACAGTGGGAGCCCTTCAGTATTGTACCCTCACTCGCCCAGAGATTTCTTTTCCAGTTAATCAACTCTGTCAACATCTTCAGCAACCTCTTTCCTCCCACTGGCAGGCCGCTAAGCGTGTGCTTCGGTATCTTAAAGGGTCGATTGATCATGGTCTACTTTTCACTAAAGCTGTCTCACTTGATCTTCATCTTCAGGCTTTTTGTTATGCTGACTGGGCCGAAGATCGTCATGATCGTCGCCCACTTCAGGATTCAGTGTCTTTCTTGGCTCCAATCTAATATCATGGACAGCCAAAAAAGCAGACTGTGGTCGCACGTTCCAGCACTGAAGCAGAATATCGTGCTCTAGCCCACACCACAGCTGACCTATACTGGATACGGATGGTTCTCAAGGATCTCTATGTCTATTTGCCTTGTACACCCACGATATGGTGTGACAACATGGGTGCTATGTCTCTAGCCTCCAATCCTATTTATCATGCTCGCACTAAACATATCGAAGTTGATTATCATTTTATTCGAGAGAAGGTTCTTAACAAGGACATCCAGCTTTCCTACATTCCCACTAAGGACCAGATTGTCGACATATTCACCAAAAATTTAGGCACAACTCGTTTCTTGGAACTTCGGGACAAGCTGATGGTCCGTTCCTTACCCATCAGCTTGATGGGAGGTGTTAAGGAAAGTCAATAATAACTGCAAGAACAAATCAAATCAAGGGATTCAAAATTCAGCAACAACTGCAAGAGCAAATCGAGCGAATCCAGGGATAATACAAGAGTAAATCAAATCAAGGGATTGTGTATAATTATGTATAGATCTTGTCAGCAACAACTGCAAGCTTTCCTATATATATTGTACACTCAAGATGTAAATGTTTAACAAGAAATATACAACAATTCTCTAACCTTTTCTAAAGAGAATTACTCCACCTTTCTATTTCTCTGTGCATTCTTGCTTTCTTTCATGCTTGACTACCAACCCGTGTGCCTGTAGTTTAACAAATGTAAGTTTCAGATGGACTAAATGCTCCTGCCAAGAGGAGCTGTATACCAAAATATCATTAAAAAAACCAACAAAAACTTCCTGATATAGTCTTGGAATATTTCGTTCATGAGTGATTGGAAGGTGGCCGGGGCGTTGGTGAGGCCGAACGGCATTACTAAGAATTCATAGTGGCCGTTATGCATCTGGAAGGCGGTCATGGGAATTGAAGAGTCATCCATTCGCACCTGGTGGTAGCCGGCTTTAAGGTCGAGTTTAGAAAAAAAAACGAGCTTTTCCCAGTTCTTCTAACAATTTGTCAACCACTGGGATGGGGTACCTGTTTTTCACAGTGATAGAATTTTAAGCACGATAGTCAATGCATAATTGCCAAGTCTTATCTTGTTTCCGGATGAGGAGGACCGGAGAACTAAAGGGCAAAGTGCTGGGTCATATCCATCCTTGGTCAAGCAGTTCTGCGCAGAGATGATCAATTTCTGTTTTTTGACCATGAGGGTACCTATATGGGCGGGTGCTAACAGGGTTCGCTCCATTTTTTAGGACAATCCGGTGGTCGGATGCACGACTGGGGGAAGCCCCCGAGGTTGAACAAACACTGATGCGAACTGGTGTAACAAGGTCTGTAAAGCATCCGGTATGGTGAGGGTGGCCAGATGTGGTTGGGGAGGCAGAGCCCGAAGTCCTCGGAGATTAACTGGTTGCGCGTTCCAGACAAAGGACATGAGTTGCGTCTTGAAGTCACAGATAATCGGTCCCAAATTCTCGAGCCAATTAATGCCAAGTACTGCACAAAAGCCACTTAAGGGTAAAATAAATAATTGTAAGCAAAAATTGGCGTTACCCACAGAGACAGGAATATCCATAAGGGAGTCGGGGCTCTGAATGCGATCTCCGTTGGCCACGGTGATGATCGTCGGCTGGGAGTGTTTTGGAACTAGGCCCCATTGGGCAGCCAGGTGTGAGTCCAAAAAACAGTGTGTGCTGCCGGAGTCAACGAGGAAGACTGCCAGTTGACCTTGTATCAAACCTTTGACTTTCATAGTATTAGCGACGGTCTGCCCAGACATGGCGTGGACGGAAATGGCGACATTGTCATCCTCCTGCTGCCCATCCTCATCGTCGTCTTCCAACTCATCGGCTTCGCATACCTCGATACAGAACAAGCTCTTACAGGTGTGGCCTTTCGCCCATTTCTCATCACATTTAAAATAAAGGCCCTAGGAGCTGCAATGAGCAATTTTCGTCGGGGTAAGGCGACACCGTTCCGGGTGGTTGGGTTGGGTCCTGGGAATGATGGGGCCGGGCTTGCAGGACGGAGCAATGAAAGGACGAGCCGGGGGATGGTGCTGAACCAGGAGCCCTGCAAGCACAGTTGGATAAAAGGAAAGTTTATGCTGTACCTCACGAGCCATGAACATGGCGTCGCAAATATTCTTTGGGCGTAGCAGAGTGACATCTGCAGAGATGCGTGGGTCCAAAGCATTCATATAAAGGACTAATTCAGTATGGTGGTTAATGCGACCTCCAATGGTAGGTGAAATTGTATTCCAATGCCGATTGAGATCTTCGACGGACCCATTTTGTTTCAGAGCAGCTAAATCAGCGACGGGGTCCGTTAATTTAGGCAGCGCGTATTGCTGTCGAAAGAAGCAGCAGAAATCTTCCCATCCCATACCGGGATAGCGTTGATTTAAGGAATACCACCATTGTTGCGCATCACCGGTTAACTTGAAGGTAGCCATGGAGACCATTTCTGCCGGCCCGATACAGTGATGAGCGAAGTACGTGTGGCAACTAAGGAGCCATCCTTCAACATTGTCGGTGCTTGCGAAGGGGGGAAAGTCCCAACCCCTAGGTCGAGCCAAGAAATTACCGTCGAATTGCGTAGGGTCACCGGGCCAAGCATCCTGTCGGAGACCCGGTCGATAGCCGTACTGCACTACCCCCCCCCCCCCCTAGTGGAGGCAGGTAAGCAGGGGGTTGCCAGGGGTCGGCCGGAGCAGATGAGGTGAGATATGGCACAGATGGAGGCGTACTGTAAGTGGGTGGAGCAGTAGAGAACAAGGTCACAGCATATGAAGATAAGGGGTACAAAGACGGAGTGGAGATGTGGGGCGGGTATGCGGGCTGCACGTAAATGGGTGGGGTATAACGAGGCCCAGAAAGTTATGATGGTGCCGTTGGAGGGGGGCCCATGGGCCTGTGGATAAGGCTATGGGGGGTAGGCCCACTGTGGAAGGAACGATTTGGGGCCCGAGTCCCGCTGTAGATACTGGAAGCTGTTCGACATTATCGGATACGGCATCGGCCAGCACCGAAGGTTGACGAGCGACGACGAAAGGGCCGACAGTGCAGTTAGCATTTGTTGTTCGAAATCCGACTGCTGTTTTCCTAATTCGGCGATGGCAAGGAGAACATCGTGCATTTGAGGAGTCGCTTCTTCCGGCATGGCATCGAGATGCGAGGTGACCGAGGGCTCTGATACCAATTGTTGGGACTCCAAGGATCGAGCTCGAGTCACTGGACCGAAATACTGGGATGCTAGGGGGTCTGGCACTTCCAAGGATGAAGAAGGTGAAGCTGTTTCGAACACAGAGGCAGTGATGCTCCTATATCTGGGTCAGCTTTACGCCCTATTGTAGAATACAAGAAAGAAGAAACCAAACTGTAGAAACTCCTTGAGTGGGAGAGAATCAAACCCCTTTGTAAAATAAAAGTTACTCTAATTCTTGACTTTCCAAAAGTAGTTCTTACAATGGCATTCTACCAACATATACAATCGGTTGAGTAGAGCAAAAGTTTCAACCTCTCAAAAGTATTACAACGGCTATGACTTGTAACGGCTCTTTTTGATACTTCTGCCTTCTTGTCCTTTCCAGTCGTTTGGAGCTTCCTAAGTCAGACGTCTTTGGTAAATCATCTTTTCTGGAGTCCTATCATCACCTCCCGGATTAACAGGGCGCTTGTCCTCAAGCGCGAAAGTAGGGTGAACTGTGCGTAGAGAGGAGGTTGATTCCCAGGAGGCCTCAGAGGGTGATAGGCCCTTCCAATGAATGAGATACTGAGTTTGGCCCTGAGATGTGCGTTGATCCAATACAGCCTGTGGGATTGGCTGAGCTGTTCCTTGATGAACTTGGGGCATCTTTGGAGCTGCAGGTGGTGTGCCGTGAAATGGGCGGAGTTTGAAGACATGAAACACCGAATGGATGCGGGCTTCCTAGGGTAAGATTAGCTTGTAAGCAACTTCACCAATCCTTTCGAGTACTTGGAAAGGCCCGTAGTAAACCAGTGTCAACTTGCGAGTGTGGGACTGGCCCAAAGAAGTCTGGCAGTATGGTTGCAATTTGAGGAGAACCCAATCTTGTGGAGCAAAGGACACATCGTGATGGCCAGCATCGTAGCGCTGCTTGCTACGATTTTGTGCCTGATGCAAGCGATCTCGGAGATCCTCCAGTAGCTCATGACGATCTTTGAGGGCGTGATCCACAGCATCTAATTTGGTAGAACCAGTGGCGTAATCCCGTAGATGTGGCGGAGGCTGGCCATAAACAGCTTCAAATGGGGTGGTACACAGACTGGTTTGATAACTGGTGTTGTATGCGTATTCCGCCCAAGAAATCCAATCGGGCCACTTGGAAGGTTTATCCCCTGCAAAACAGTGTAAGTAAGCCTGAATAATACGGTTAACTACCTCGGTTTGGTTGTCGGATTGTGGGTGGTATGCTGTTGAAAAATGTAAGGAGGAGCCACTTAAAGCGAACAACTCCTTCCAGAAGAGACTAGTGAAGGCGGCATCCCTGTCCAACACAATGGATTCCGGTAATCCATGAAGGCGAAATATTTCCTGAAAAAATGCCTTAGCAACCGTAACAGCAGTATATGGATGAGCTAACAGAATAAAATGAGCCATTTTTGTAAACCGGTCCACAACCACCAGAAGTACCATTTTACCATTAAAGGATGGTAGATGATCTATGAAGTCCATGGAAATATCAGACCATATGTGGGTTGGGACTGGTAGCGGTTGGAGGAGGCCTGCCGGCTGAAGATGGAGGGACTTGTTTTGTTGACAAATCAGGTAGGCAGAGATGTAGGTCTGAATCTGCTCTTTCATACTTGTCCAGAAGAAGTCCACTTTGATGCGGTGGAAGGTTTTACGATAGCCTTCATGAAAGAGGTTATGAAAAGTGGCAATAACCAGTGCTGGAAAAGGAGAGGTGTCTGGCAAATATAACTATTTTTTGTACCACAAGACACCATCTTTCCAGCTATACGGGGATGTTGTGGCAGTGGCCTTGTGTGTTTGGCATAACTGGAGAAGGCTGGGGTCTCCTTGTAGTCCCGCGAGAATTGTGTTAAGGAGGCCTACTATTGGCAAGGAGCAAGCCATGAGTTGTTGGGATGCAGCAGTTTGTCGAGATAGGGCATCCGCTACAAGATTCTCTTTTCTGGGCTTGTATTCGATACGAAACTCATATCCTAATAGCTTGCTCACCCAGTGCTATTGAGGGACGGTGGAAGCACGTTTGTCCAGTAGATATTTTAAGCTCAGATGGTCCGTTCGGACGATGAATTCCACCCCCATAAGTAAGATCGCCAATATTGTACGGATTTAGCTAGTGCAATCAATTCTTTCTCATAAGCAGGTAAATGGAGATGGCGGACCTCCAGCTTCCTGCTGTAATAAGCCAGCGGGTGCTCATTTTGCATCAGTACAGCTCCAATTCCGGTACCTAAGGCATCGCATTCGATTATAAAAGGGGCAGTAAAATCCGGTAGTCGCAGCACCGGGGCTGAAGAGAGGGCCTATTTGAGAGTGTGAAAGGAAGTGTCAGCGGCTGGAGACCAGCTAAAAGCATCCTTGCGCAGTAAGTTGGTTAGAGGTGCTGCCAAACTTCCGTAATGGCGAATGAAGCATCGATAATAGCCCGTAAGGCCTAAGAAGGCTCGAAGACTGGTAATATCCACCGGACGAGGCCATACTACCATAGCACCGAGTTTGGATGGATCAGCAGCCACACCATCCTAGGAGATGAGATGTCCGAGATATGCAACTTCTTTAACTCCAAACGCACACTTGGATTGCTTTGTTAAGGAAAGTCAACAATAATTGCAAGAACAAATCAAATCAAGGGTGTCAAAAGTCAGCAACAACTGCAAGAGCAAATCGAGCGAATCCAGGGATAATACAAGAGCAAATCAAATCAAGGGATTGTGTATAATTATGTATAGATCCTGTCAGCAACAACTGCAAGCTTTCCTATATATATTGTACACTCAAGATGTAAATGTTTAACAAGAAATATACAACAATTCTCTAACCTTTTCTCATAAAGAGAATTACTCCACCTTTCCATTTCTCTGTGCGTTCTTGCTTTTCTTTCATGGCCCTCAGCTGGTTATCATCCATAGCCCGACGTCAAGACTGAGGTTCTAAACTGTTCATTGAAGCACTAATTATAGGCTTTTGTTTATTAGAAATCCCACCTCCACGTGCTGCGTGAGAATTATTCTTCACTCCAACTGTGAGGGGATGTCACAGATATGGCAGTTGATGAGGCACCACCACCACAACGCACGACACGTCAGCCGAAGCCCAACCATCAAGATTATGGTTACGAGCTATAGAAACCATGACGTGAGCGAAATTGATCTTTGATGCTGTTATTTAATAAATTTCCTATTATCTTTATTTTAGTAAGGATATTTTAGTCAATTATTTTTGTATTGCCGTTTTACTATTTAAGTTTTTGTAAGTTAGGTTATTGGAATAAGAAAAATATTTCCAACCTTTTTGCCTCTTTGTCTGAAATCTCCTCCTGCGCATCCTCCTTGGCTTCTCCTGAACGACAGTTGATTTCCTAATACCACCTCCAATTTATTATGTGTTTATGGTCATGTAGCCTGGATATGACAAGAAGTATACACTTGGACCAGGATCCTATATGACGAGGTTTTTTTTGGTACCGGATGGAAAAAACTGGATACCAGCCTCTTACATGCCGGATGGAGATCGTGACCGTCGGTTTCATAACCGACGGTCACGATTAGAATGTTTTTTTTTACAAATGCGGGTCGCCTTAGCCGGGTTCACGGGTTGGCATTGACCCGCGAACCCGGGTCAAATAAAAAAAATTCCACAAAAAATGAAAATTCCGCATTTCGTTAAATTCATCAAATCTGACCCAGTGCTAGAATTGAAAGCTGAAGAATCAACATTACATTTTCAACAAATCCGACCCAGTGCTGCATTTTCATCAAATATGAACCACTTCTTCATTTGATGAAATTTTTCATCAACCAGTGCTGCCTACAACCAGTGCTGCCGACCCAGTGCTGCATTTTCATGAAATATTCTTTTCATCAAACAGAACGAAGATGAACCCAAAAAACCAGTGCTGCCTACAACCATTTCAGCAATGCTTCAACAAAATGAAGATAAACTAGACTTGAGACATAACCAAAAACCAGTGCTTCAACAAAATGAAGATAAACCAGACTTGAGACACAACCAAAAACCAGTGCTTCAACCGGTTCAAGATAAACCAATTCTTCAAATTGATACCTGCATTTCAATTGATACCGGTTGAAGAAAGGAATATTTACTAGAACCTTGAGATCTCTTCCAAATAATCAAGACTTGTCTTTATTTCATAACACAATTGAAATGCAGGTATCATAAAATGACAGCAACACACTTGGGTACCTGTTTTTCTTACGAACAGGACGGGAACATATCATCCTCGCACTCCAAATCGATAGATGCCGGAACCCTACATCACACAAAACAAATATAATACAATTGTTATCATATATACGAGTAAATTAAATATTCGTGTACTTACGTATCTGCAAGTGATGGACACTTTCGCCTGTCGTGACCTTTTAATCCACAAGCCTTACATTTTCGCGGTTTCTTCATTTCAAACCCGAACTTGGATCTTTTGTTGCTACCCTTCGGCTTAGTTTTCTGTGGATTTTTCAAAAATTGAGATGCGGCAACCGGTTGAGAAGTACTTGCAACTTCATGTGCTTGCTGGGAAACCCAAAATTCATGTTCAACCGCTTCAAACGCATTTTCAAGCACTTTGATTCTTGATTCATTCATAATGGCATTATCAATTAACCTCGAAGCACGTTGAAGTAAACCGTGCCTCTTGGTTAACGTTCCTGAACCAACAATAGCCCCATCTAGATCATATCTCTTTCTCTCCACTTTTGAAGACTTCAACCACCTATTCAGTTTGAATTGGTCTGGCAACTCATAAATGTTTGCTCGAAAAAAGTAAGCCAATAAATGCCTGCATGGAATCCCCTCACGTTCGAACAGTGTACAAGTACATGTGATCTTTTTGAAGACTTGTTCGACCTGAACTAATCTCACTCTACTCTGCGGCTCTTGCATGTAAGTCACTGTATATCGCAGATATGTGCTGTAATCTTCATCTATTTTTTCAACCTTACAACGAAGACTGGCAATAACCTCATCCTGAACCTTGTAGAATGTAGCCCTTGTATACCACTCCCTCATATATTCCTCAATAGCAAGTTG
>JAOYMZ010071300.1:0-12151 GCA_025802335.1 Pinguicula primuliflora | reverse complement strand
TGATCGGAATTGCTGGGATCTGAAACCTAGACTGCGTCCAAAATGTAGAGAGCGTGCGAGCACGCGTCTTCCGAAAAGAACAGTATCTGGGTGTCGTTTTGTTTGTAAAATTCCTAGCCAACTTGAGGTTGGAATCCCTCGGGTTATAATATAGATGACCACGCTGTTCCTTCTATCAGGCAAAATAATTTCATTCTATAAGACGGGTAACAGGGTGTCAAATCCATTCCCCAATTACATACACAAAAGAATTTATTGAAGAAGCTTCAACTCATTTCCATATGCTCTTGCTTACCAAAATATTTGGAGATACCTCATGACTATTGTAATGTTTTTGATTCCTTGCATTCCATATCATCCAATCGTTAGCAATCCAAAAAAAAAATTGTTAGCAATCCAATAAATCATCCACCATTTTGACTTCACCCCCAGAGGTTGTTGCTCACGAAAAAAAAATTCATTCTTCTCTAATCCTCATCTGGTTGAACCCACTCCATTACCTTCAAATTACACTTGTTTCGCAAACTCACAATTGCCGAATATTACTTAATATGGTCATCCCTGAATTACATGGATCATATTCCGATCATAAGGTCATGGAACTTACACATTTTCTATATATTGAAGAGGGTAGGCATAAGGGATCTAGAAGCTTTTAATAAAGCAATGCTCGCGAAGTGGGTGAGTAGAATTCTAGAAGGAGGTGATGAACTCTGGAGAGTGGTGCTAAGATCTAAGTATGCACCCTCTGGTAACCTCAGGATTGGACAGCTTGAAGAACGGACTGAATCAACAAACACGAGACCAAGAAGACAACAACCAGGAAAGAAATCCACCTAGTATGAAGAACTGCAAAAAAACTCTCTCAGAGAGCTGGTTCCAAGAGACGTGGGAAATCAAAGCAGGGAAAGGAACTTGTATCCTATTCTAGGAGGACTGCTGGATTGGAGAAATAACAATAAAAAGCCGCTTCCCTAGGTTGTACTCCAAAGCAAATAATAAACAAAAAAATATAGCAGCATGTTGTATATGGACACGAGGGGTGTGGGAATGGAAATGGGATTAGAAACGGCCTCTAAATGTTATTGACGAAGACAATCTAACAGAACTTATCTCCTGTTTATCTTCTCATATCTTACAGGAAACAGTGGAGGACCAATGGCAAGTTACAACATCATATGGACAACAATACACAGTCAAAGCAGCATACAAAAAATCATGAAAGAGGAGCTAGACAGCTACACGGCTGAAGAAGCAAAGGAACTATGCTCAGTATGGAATAAACTAACTCCAAAGAAAGTGAGCACCTTCGTCTGGAGAATGCTGCAAGGGAGACTACCAACGCTCCACAACCTTTAGAAGAGGAATATCCTGCACAGCTCATGTGACATCAAATGTCTGCTATGTGGAGAAGGCTCAGATGAAGAGACTCATATATTCTCTAAATGCACATACACAAAGAACTTCTGGAGACAGAACTTGCGATGGCTGAACACACAGTGGCTTGAAGATAGAGCTCCATCTATGCAGGACTTTGCGCAGCTGAAACGGAATGGTGTGAAATCAAATGCCTGCAAAATAATTTGGTCAGGAGCTGTATGGCATATTTGGAAAGCAAGAAACCAGATACATTTTGAAGGAAAGAAGCTCACAGGGAAAGAAATGCTCGTACAACTCAAGCTAAACTCCTGGTTATGGCTGAAGACAAATTTAAAGGAGCACCTCTCCCTATACTCTGTGACGGACTGGAGGACTGTCCCTATTATGTGCTTACTCGTATGTAGATAACAAATTTTTGCTGAGTATAGCATGAGGAGATAGGTTTGTAAAAAAAAAAATTATTCTTTATAAAAAAATTTGCTTACAAAAAAAAATCTATATATTGAACGTTTCTCAATTCTTTTCTTCCTCTTATAACGTTATCAAAGTAGGAATTTCTAAGCTCATCATCTACCTAATATCATATTCACTTTTACGGTATATATAGCGCCGCGAAAATAACAAAAGCAAATCAGAATATCGTTGATCTTGCTGTTTTGTTCGAGTAATTTGTTCAATTTAGACAAAATTGCCACAAATGTCTTCTTCATCATTCCCTCACTACGATTTTGAATGAAATAATTCAATCATGGTGACAAACCGATCATCGTCGGGCAAGGAACAAGACAGTGTTCAATCCACATGGTGGTCAGATTCTGGCGAATCATCATTCCGGTAAAATCTGGTGGCAGAGACCAACTTCACTTGTGGTGTTCATTGTGGCAGGCGAGGAGGTCATAAAGGTTGCGCTGCCAAGCTGTCGCCATAAAATTTGGTGTTAGCGTTAGAAAATTCAAAGAAAATGAATGTCCCGCCACCGGAAACTCAAAATGGGAGTTGGGAAAAAAAGCTGCACTCGAAATTGGATCAAGGAAAATGACGAATAGCATTTTTGCGAAATTGCCGAAATTTCCTTCAAATTATGGTTATTTTAGTCCTTTAGCATGTGAAGATACCGTAGAAGAATGTGATGAGGTGGCGAGTCATGTGATTACCTCCACTGATGTGACGAATGAAGATTTAAAATTGGGCTTGCAGTTTGGGTTTAATTATACAGAAAATTCAGGATTTAATTCAGACCAAAATTCTTTGCGAATATTGCAGAAAATTGGGCAGGAATAATCGTATGATTCTGACCCAATTTCATACCAAATTCAAATTCTTCAACTTGATAATAGGGGACTTCATATGTCATCAAATGTCAAACTTTTGTTCACAAAATGGCATGCTACATCAAACTTCTTGTCCTCATTCTCCTAAAAAAAATGGTGCAATAAAAAGAAAAAATAAATTTTTACTTGAAATAACCCGAGCCCTTATGATCAAATCACGAGGCTCTTCTCCTTTTTCGTCTGAAGCTGTTGTTACCGTAACTAATTTAGCAAATCGCCTTCCTACACAAATTCTTGAGTTTCGACCCCCATGCACACCTTAGCTGACCATTTCTCGTGTTCTCTTAAATATGGGTTTAACTCCTCATGTATATGGTTGTTCAGTTTATGTTCATGTCATTCAAATTAATCGTTTCGAAATTTAACCTTGTGTTGAAAAATATGTTTTGGGTATTAGGGGCTCTCAGAAGGGATATCGGTATTGTAATCCTATTATTCGTCATAAGTTCACTATTCTTGATTGTAGTTTTATAGAAACCGAGTATTATTATTATTACCATACTCAATCAAGTGGTCAGGGGGAGATTGCAGAGTTGGATCCAGTTGATTGCCTTTTTCATCCATGCCAGTATCATCACCAATATCCCTGACATTTGCGCCTCACACACTGTCGGCATCTACCCTTTCCCCGATGCATGTACCTCACACACCATCTGCATCACCTTCCCCCTGCACTCATGTCACACGTGCCACCAGCGTCATCTACTTCAATTCTTTTGATGGTTCACGAACCATCTCATACGTGTCATGCATTAGAGCACTCTCATGAGGTAGGTAGACTGCCCTTGAATACACATGCTGATGGTATAGTACAGACATACCAAATGAAGTCATCTCCATTGTCTTCTTCGGCAAATATCCCAGTAAGTACACCTTCTCCTAAGTTGATTCATTTGAATATTGTGGTGACTGACCATGATGCAGGACCTATTAGCCCAGTTATCCCTCGATATATGTTACCTGATCGTGCTAATAGAGGTGTTTCCGGAAAAGAATTCACTCCTGAATGTGACACAAAGAATCGGAGCTATCCCATTACTGATTTCATAAGGGGAGTATGTCTAATTTTGCTCAGGCCTTTGCTGCTGCTATGTATAGTGGGAACATTCCTCACAATGAGATTGAAGTTATGAGAAGTCCTAATTGGAGATTTGCAATGGAAGTTGAGATGGATTCCCTAAAGTGAAATTGAACTTGGGAGAAATGTGAATTACCTACAGGAAAGAAATTTGTTAGATGAAGATGGACCATAAAAAGAAAGGTTGATGGTAAAGTTGAAAGATTTAACATAAGGCTGGTCGCCAAAGGATACACCTAGACTTATGAGGTGGACTATTCAAAGACCTTTTCTCTAGTGGCTAAACTCGACACTCTGCGAGTTGTATTCTCTATGGTAGCTAATTTAGATTGGTATCTTCACCAGTTTGATGTAAAAAATACTTTTCTACATGGTGATTTGAGTAAGGAGGTGTATGTGAAGGGACTACCTAGATTTTCTAGTGAATTTCGTTCTTGAGAAGTCTATCGATTGAAGAAAGCATTATATGACCTTAAGCAGTCACACCTTTTGAAAATTCACAGTTGTCATGAAGAAATATGTCTACTCAGTATAATTCGGATCATACCTTGTTTTTGAAGAGTCAGACACGGGGCATCACTTTTTTTATCATCTATGTGGATGGCATGGTTATTACACGAGACGATATTGGTAAGATTGAAGAGCTGATGAGGAATTTGTTCAAGAAATTTGAGATGAAAGATATAGGAATGCTGAAATATTTCCTAGACATCGAAGTAATGAGATTGAAATTCGGTATCTATATCACCTAGATGAGTATATTCGTGATCTTCTTGCTGATACCAAGTTACTTGAGTACAGACCAGTCAATACTCCAATAATATCGAATCATAGATTAAAGATAGTAGAAGGAGCTAAACTTGCAGATATTGGAAGGTACAAATACTTCGTTGCTAAACTCATCTATTTTGCTCATACACACACCGATATCACTTATGCAATTGGAATTGTGAGTCAGTTTATGCGTAGTCCATAGAAAGCCACATGGAAGTAAAAGTACTTGCAAGGATCCCCAGATACTGGAGTCCTATACAGTCGACATGGAATTTTGAAGATAGGGGCTTATATAGATATTGATTGGGCAGGTAGGCCAGTAGATCGCCGACCAATATCTAGATATTTAACTTTTGTTGGAGGTAATCTTATTACTTGGAGAAGTAAGAACAAAAGGTTGTGGCTAGATCAAATGTTGAGGTTGAGTAGAGGCATTGCTCGAAGTATGACTAAAATATTATGGTTGGTGAAGTTAATGGCAGAGTTTGGTTACCCACCCAAGCAAGCATGTCCTTAGGTATGTGATAACAAGGTTGTCATACATATCTCTGAAAATCCGGTTCAACGTGATCGAACTAAACATGTTGAAATCGATCGACATTAAGTACAAGCTCGAAGGCAAGTTTGTGCATTGTCGTTTGTGCAATCTGAAAATCAGCTTGCATACATCCTAGACAAAGTTGTTAATGGACGAGTCTTTCGTGATATTTTATTCAAGTTAGATGTTGGGTCTCTACCACCTAACTTGAGGGGAGTGTTAAGATGAGATAAAGGAAAGGATACTTTAAATTCTTTTCTTAATATTGTGATACCTAAATTTACTCAATTCACAATTCTTTTATTCCGGTTAACACAAACGGCAAATCTCTATAACAAAAGATTATTGTGGTGGGATATTAAGTTTTTTCAAGTGACGAACTTATCATGCTAAAAAATTAATACAGTGCTGAAATCTATTAATTTAAGTGAAATAATCTTGCCCGTTCGGATACAGATCCGACGTTCCGGAATAGATTTCGGTAGGATAAGTATGGTTCGGCATGATAAGTTCGACATATGAAAAAAATTCGGTGGGATGCCTCTTATATCAACCCAGCAGTCTCTGCCCTCGTCTTCCTCCTATTCCATATCTTGGATGCATTACAAGCCATTGCTGGGGGCTGAAATTTTCCCATTAATCCAGACGGGATTCAAAATCAAAATCATCTATTAAATACATAATTAGATTTAAAAAAAATAAATTTAAGAGATACCAATCATCTAAAAACATCTATTAGACCATGTGGACAAAATAGATCTTCTGATACAAGAATGTATGTCGATCGTTCTGATTCTGAAAACCAAATCACGCACAATAGCCGCTGATATGGGCAGCACACAGTAGGAGTAGGAGTTTCTTTTTAGTCAAAACACAAGCCAAATAACAGTTTAACAACAACACAACAAGCCTAGAAGAAAGGCATCCATCCTTTCCCCATATTCAAGTCTATAAAAAAGGAAAACATATGATTTATCATCTTAATACATTCCTGGTGCCTTTCCTCTTGATGAAGAAACTGGGGAAAAGCCGCAATCAGTTATATTATTTTCCACAAACAGGCAAGAGAACCAAGAGTAGCAAATGATCTTTCATTTGTTCCACCAATGAAGGAAGTCCTTGCGCCTATTGATCTTCTTCTGCAGCTGCAGCAGACCATAGAGAAGGGCTTCAGCAGTGGGAGGACAACCCGGCACATAAATGTCAACCGGCACAATCCTATCACAACCTCGGACAACAGAATAGGAATAGTGGTAGTAACCTCCACCATTTGCACAGCTTCCCATTGATATAACCCACCTTGGCTCAGGCATTTGGTCATAGACCCTGCAATAATGCATTAGTAGACAAGTGCATAACAACCCTCAAATACTTTCTAAGATTAAGCGCAGAACATGCGACCACACATATCCAAACTCGAAGTTTTATTCAATGAGAAACATTGGGCTACAACATCCTGGCTTCACTTAATAATTGAATCTCATTTGAGTAACCGTTGGAATTAGTGAGCGAAGGAGACGTATAGAGTGCAAGATCCCCAACAGAAATTTCATTTGCATCAAAACTCTTGGAGTTAACAGATCGTAAATGGAAAGCATGATGAATAACGATCTATAATTAAACAAGATGAACCATAAGCTAGTGCTTGGACTTAATATGAAGCATTGGAAAACTATTGTAAGCAACTATTAAATAACGAAAAAGAGAGAACCAATAAAAAGGCACTTCAAATAAGCATTACCAAACAAATTGATCATTTAGGCATTTCATTTTACATGTCCATATCTATTTTGTTATTCATCCTAATGGGAACTAATGGGACTAATGGGAAAGAGAATAAGACGTGAGGATCTTTAAGTTATCCTCCAAATCACGATGCGAGGAAAGATTTACGAGATTCGGCTATTCCATATCACAGGACCATCAAATTAAGTATTTAAATCCATGTAATATACTATGAAAATCGAATTGCAAAAGCTCACTTGCGCAGTGCAGGTGCCATTTTATTGGTAAGCGTGCCAGCAACAATCATACAATCCGACTGCCTCGGGCTTGGCCTGAAAATGATCCCAAATCGATCCAGATCGTAACGGGCTGCCCCCGTGTGCATCATTTCGACGGCGCAGCAGGCCAAACCGAATGTCATAGGCCAGATGGAACCACGGCGTGCCCAGTTCATTAGGTCATCTACCTTGGATATCACAAACTCCGCCGCCTTGGACATGCCGGCGGGGGGAGAGGTCGCTGGTGGAGGGGCGGAGGCATACGGTGTTGGTGTGGAGGCAGAGATGGACGCCAGAGAAGGAAGCGTGGTGTGAATAGAGGCGACCGCGGCGCGGTGGTGTAACGGAGTCGTGTGCGCCAGTATGCGCCCGGCGTTTCTAGTTAGCTGAGCCATCGAATCCCCGAAATTTGGTTCTCGAGATCTTTCGATTTGGGCTTTCGCAGATGATGAAGAAAATAAAAATTGCAGCGATGTGGATTAGTTTCAACCATTAACTTTTTTTTTTACATACCTAAAAAAAAACAATATAACTCTTTTTTTGGGGGGCAAGTTTCTCAACCATTAACTTAAATGGGCGGATTGTAGAAGATTAGAAATTTATTTTTAATGAATTACAAAAATAATTTTCATTTTTAAAAATAAATTAATAATTAAATATATTTAAGTTTAGCCACATAACTACTAAACACACAGCTAACGTAACAATACTAATTCCCGTCAAACCCAACCACCGGCATAGGAACACAATTGTCGAAAAATACAAAGTAAAATTTTCCTTCTATTCTTCTCCATTCTAGGCTCAATTTTTTCTGGAAATGCATTCAAAGTGAGCGAGAGAGTCAGAGAGATAGAGAGTATCAACATGCATAGCGTGAACAGGGCGGATCTAAGCTGTGTTCAATTTTTTGATGTGCGTTTGATTCTGAATTCTAATTGATTTATGAACAATATTATTTAGTTCTCTATATAGGTCATGCATTTTGGTGTGAGAATTTCAATTCAGTGGTCAGAACGCTTATTCTGTAGGTTAATCCAGTCAATTTGTGGTCAAGAATACAGGCCACGGCCTGTGTTCGACCACCCGACACCTTAGAATCGTGATTATCGTGTTTGGTCGAGTAACCCGACTACTTGATACTACGTATTTATATTCTATATATGTTGCTCTGTTTTCTATTATTTGCAGATAAAGTTGACTTTATTTTATAAGATTGTAAATTTTGATGAAGTAAAGGATGGTCTCGAGTTTATAGGAACTGAAGTGATTGTAGTTTGCGAGCTGTTCAAATTGAGGAGAACCTATTGTTCACGTCTTTATTAGATCTCCTTTACACCAGATATGATCTTAGTAGAGATACAATAGATTTAGTTTTGCAGTACAATCCCAAAAAGAAGTTCGACCATGCAGAGTCTACCATTTTTTTGCGTGATGACAATGATATTGTGGTACTTTTAAGCCAACGTGAGAACGAGGATTCAACTAGACACACCTTGAAAGTTGTTTTACAGCCTAAGGGAATGGCAGAATGCACGCCTTAGACCCTGAACTAAGATGGCATGCAGGCTGGCTCCATGGTTACGCCGAGACATAAGTCTGTGACATTCGATGTGGCAACGTGTGAGACCAAAGCTAACGGACTGGTTGCACGTAAGCTCAACGTCAATGAGAAAGAAGTCATAATGAACATTCAAGCTAATTCATTTTGTGTAGATATGTTTGCAACAGCAAATGGATCCGACATGAATTCACACTGTCTTAATTCTCTGGCCCCAGACTACACAAGGGTGCATGATGAAGAAGCATGTCGCGTCATAGATCTCTATGCCGTTCCCATCAATGCACTTTTTCCTCTCCCCAAAGCTAATGACAAGAAGAGAGGAATGTCAATTTCTCTGCATTCTCCATCGGAAGGTGAAGCAAGAATGAAGCGTAGAAATCACTGTCAGAAGTGTGATGTCCTCAGACACTATGAGAAGACATACAACAGTAGATATATTGATAAGAAAAATGAAACTACAAGTGGATGGCGGGAGTGAGGGCTACATTCTACAGTTCGTATCGTACCCTTTTTAATTTTTCATTTGCATGTTTAACATTTAATTGGGATTTGAGAAAAAAGATTCAGTTGTATTCATTTACGTGATGTAGTTGGGAATTCATCAATCATTCATTTTTTACCATAAGTGACACTTAGTATAACAATCATAATCATGATTTATGATATTAATGATCCAAAAAATTATCTATAATATAATTCATCACTTCCATTCCAAGATGTTGGAGTTTTTCTCATAGTTCCAAATAATTCACGTATCAATGTCGGTTATAATGCAGCCTACGAGTAATCATGATCTATAATACCAGAAATGATCATTTGCGTAATAAGACAATAATTATATACTAAATTACAACTCCAAGCCCATTTTAAAATTAGGCCCTATCGTTTCGATTGCGTCTTCTACATCCCTTCAACCCTTTTGTCTTCTATCCCTCAGGAAGTTCAAATGGCAAGTACGAACCCTCCTGTAGTCCATGTTACAAACCCTCCTCCTCAGGTGGTTGAGGAGATAAAGGTCTTTCCTGTTACGTTGACGGTCCCTGATGAGTAGCTTGAGAATATTGAGGTATATTGATTGGTGCAGTCTACGGATCAATTTTTGGCATGTCTTGTGATATTTACTTTACTATGTTATTGATTTCTTTACATTGTAATTCTTCATGTGTCTGATCATTGTGATGACTGTGTCATATGACCAAGCCAAACATAAAGAATGACAAGATGCCATTCAAGAGCGACTTGAAGCAAAGAAGGTCGAAAAAGCAAAGAAGGCCCAAAAAGAGGAGCTCTTGAAGAGTGGATACCCAGAGGCGTGAATGTCTGACTTCGACGGTTCGACAAAGGATTCATCATACGCAATTCCCTATTTGTTTCATCCAATGCCTCCAATTGTGGCTTCTGACAAGGCAACCTCAATCATGATTGGGTGCTCAGAATAACTTGATGACCCGAATGCATTGGCCGATTCAGAGGAAGAGGACATAGATGAAGAAGAGGGAGATGATGAAGACGATGATAATGATTTCTGAAGTCCTTGTTCAATTATATTCTATTTTTTTGAAACCATTCACGTATATTTGTCATTTTTACTATTTGACTGGTAGTTAAGCAAAAACACCATCCCTTAGTATGAATTTCAAAATCGACCTACACGATAGTCGGACTCCGAATGAAAACCTTTGTACGATTTTTATGTTCTAATTGAATGTGTGCGAAGGGCTGTCTATTGTAAATTTATAAATCAATTCATTCGATTACTGTAGGGTTGAATCGGTATTTCAGTACCGAGGTGAAAAAAATGGGTACCAGTATTCTATTTGTACTGGGATTGGGACCTATCCATTATGAATTGCTCAATATATATCTGGTATTATATTTGTTTTGTAACAAAAATATCTCAGTATGAATTGCTCACCTACACGACTTAGTCGATGACGACACGAATAACTCCAGTCGGTGGAAGAATGAATAATACCTGAATTCGGATTAGTGATTAACTTTAAAGATGTGTCCCATAATTTTGTGATTGCCGCTAAATCTGTTATGTTTTGTTATATATTTTGGTCATAGTTAAATATCTCGTATAGCATAGTCGGAACAAACAAAGTAATCGACCTGACCGCGACAAATCGTGATTATTCCGGAAGAGACATTCCTGTTCCAACTATCCTTTAATAAACACAACATCCGTGATTCTATTCGCGTTTAACGGTAGTACGATAAGAGTGTGACTATACGTGGTAAACCTTGTGACACAGTCGGGTTTTAAATTATTTACACTAAACAACCACAAGAGTTTTGTTATATATATTTGTCATATTATCCCGTATAGCATAGTCGACACAAACACAGTAGTCGACCCGACCTCAAACAATCGTGGTTATCTCGGAAGAGACATCAGGCTCCAACTATCCTGTAATTAGTACAACATCTGTTATTCTATTCACGCCTGACGATAAGAGCACGACTATATGTGATATACCCAGATATGCAGTCGGGCACTAAACTTTTAACACTAAAAAATTACTAGAGTTTTGTTATATCATACTTAAATATCCCATGTTAGCATAGTCGGAACAAACACAGCAGTCGACCCGAATGCGATGAATCGGTCTTACGTCGTGGAAATATAAAATGTCGGTGTTTTGATGGCCCTCGTTTTCTCTTTATACTTCAGATCGCTTCTTGTTCTTCACCAGTTTCTTCATTTATGATCGGTGCATCGTATACGTCTTCCGAATGTACAGGATCAGGTGGCACATCCGTGCCTTCCAACCACCGTGTAGGGTCGTCGTATATATACATGTACAAATTCTCACTTGCGGCACCAGATGGTTCCATAACGGCGGCAACTCCACAGAGACAGCAACTGGTTAAGAGGCTGCGATCGGCTCCATTGAAGCAGCAACTGGTTCCATAGAGGCGACAACTAGCTCCATAAAGGCAACATTCATGTTAACGTGGTCATCGACTAGCTTGGTTTCGTGACATTCCAAACTACGAATTTTGTTTCACAACTCTTCAATTTCCCTTTCTTTCACTCCACTGTCTTGATAATAAAACTTAACAATTGTGTCGATTTGGTTTTCAAGTCTGGCCTTAACCCCCATACAAAAATTATGACATTCCTAAATTGATCCTCTATCTTCTTATTTTCCACTGAGGAATTAGCCTTGGAATCGGAAAATGTAGTCCCGTGATTCGTCGGAACAGGCCATTGAGTAATAGGATGAGAATCATTAGATGGTTATGACAAATCATGGAGTTGCGTTTCCTCAGTTGATAGATCGTCGTCGTCTTTGTGGGAGTCATCTACACCCCACCCCACACCCTACCCCACACCCCGACCCAGACGTATTGAGAAATTCCACCAATTTAGTGATTAATTCATCCGTACAGTCCAACACGTCCTCAATATCCTTCATATATGACATCCCACTCTCTTCCCTCGAAGATTTCAGAATCGGATAAAGAACACCCTGAGAA
>JAOYMZ010071289.1:0-12151 GCA_025802335.1 Pinguicula primuliflora | reverse complement strand
AATATCACCAAAACTTGAACATATGCAATTCAATGTATAAGCTTTCCAATGGTGCAATCAATTTTGAAAACGGATGGTGCTACGAAAAAATTGTCCACGCAAGGGAAAATTGATCACTGTAAAACTGACCATAAGAATCGTTCTGTACATATATATATATAAAATGTCAACGGTTAGGGCCAAAGAAGACGGAGGTAGAACTGAAATGTGATCGTATGCTACGAAGCATATCAGTGTCTCTATTCTTTACCAATTTCCAATTGATTTGGGAGGTGAAATATGCGCGACAATTCTTTGTGGAGTATGGAAGACTGGAAGATGTTTTCATCCCCAAGAAGCTCTCAGCGGCCGGCAAACGATTTGGTTTTGTCTGGTTTGAGAATAAGGTCCATTCTGCAGAAATAGCGTACGAATAAATGGCAGAACTGTACAAGGTTTGTGGATGGCAATCAATGTTACCCATCATCAGACGCTCATTGGAAATGAGATTGGGAATCAAGAATGGTGTCCACTGTCGAAATGGGCAATGCCGAATAATGAAAGTCTTATTAGGCCTGGAATTTTTTATACTTGCGCGACCTCTAACGAGACCCCGCCTACTCCATATTCGAGCAATGGGGTCGACATGTACCTAATACCTGCTTCTGATCAAGAGTGGTTGCGTGATGCATTGCAAACACTTTATAACTTCCTTATAAAAACATCTTTTTTTAAAAATCTCATCAAAAGCCAAAAGCAACTTTTCAGTTGAACTTGCAAACATGACCTTTGTCCTCCCTGTTGCCGTGGTAGTTGTGTTATTGTTGGTTCTGGAAGTGCCTGAGATCTACTTTTCTTTGTTGGAGACATCTTTTGCATTACCTGCAGACGTATTACTAACTGCTTCTGCTGGCAAATTCGGATGCAGAATTCTGCAGTTCACCTCATTGTGACCCTTGTAGAAGTAGTGTTTACAATATAAAGGTACTCGTTCATAGACCACATCTTGCGAGAAAGCAAGCCTGCCCATAGGTTGAATCAAGATTCTCTTTGGCCTTGGGTTTAACAAATCCAGCTCAATACATGTTCGTGCTTCATTAGGCCGTTTCAGCACAGCAGTAGATTGGTCGAGCATGATCAGTCTGAAGGTGTCACGCCATGAAGGAAACGTGCAACTGCGTCTGCAAGAGCTCCAGACTCTATCGAGCTTGCAAAATCAATTTCGATGTGTACCGGTTAATCCTTGTATAGCTTCAATAGTTTCGGTAAGGACACGGGGATATTCAATCTTTACCCTGATGGCTTGCAGCTTCAATTTTGCTTATATTTACCCCAAATACCATAAAATTAAGAGCAATGTTATATATACACATTTTATACACTATTTGTTGACATTATAATGTGTCAACAATTAAAACTTTTGTTATTTGTCATTATTCAATTTTTATTTGTGATTGTTGACACATCGTAGTATCAATAAATGATGTCTAAAAAGTGTGTATGAATAGTATTTTTCTAAAATTAAGTTTATTTTTAATTCAAAGAAATTTTATAAATGAGAAAGGTTTGGTGCAAAGCACTTACATTGTCAACCTCTGACCCTCCAACGAAATGACTTAGCATGATATAGTCTCACCTCCTTAAAATCTCCATTCGGCAAACGCCTGGAATATCCTACAGGAGAACAATCGAAAAATGTAATACTTAGCCAGAGTAAATTTTGAGAGCGCTCAAAAGATTATCCTCCTCTCTTGCGGTAAGTTTGTAATACATCTCGTTGTTCTAGTGCTTGTATGTCAACAGGAAGGTGTTCAGCCACTTGAAGATTAAAGTCTGGCAGTGTGCAACCTCGTTTGGCCAAGGTATCAGCTATCTGGTTCGTCTCTGGGTAACAATGTTGTATGCTGAAGGAATGTAGCATCTCTATCTTGGTCTTTAGTTGCTTTAGTCTTGGCCCGATGGTCCAAGGCAATTTTCCCACCTGCAGGATCCCCTGCACTAAAACCAAAGAATCAGAGTTAACATCCAAGAGTAAGAATCCATTTTGCGTGGCTAATGTGAGACCAAAGGATAGAGCTTCCATCCCAGCTTCTAGGGCCGAGCAGGAGGGTAGTTTAGCATGAAATTGTAACAAAGTGTGGCCCTGAGAATCGCGGAAGAGGCCCCCTATCCCTGATGTAAGTGCAGAGGTGTTGCCATCAATATTCAGCTTAATGGAAGGGGAGATAGGAGGTTGCCATTTCAAGATCTGCCCTATTCTTGCAGTCGCAGTAGGGAGCAAAATACCAAGCTGCTCGAGTGTTCCATGGTCAGCAAGTGTACTGGGAAGAGTGGGAGAGGTTGTCTTCATAATATCCCGAATCACGGATAGTGTTGAGTGTTTAATGGCATCAATATTCAAGGGAATGTCATCAAAGTGAATAGAGTAACCCATCTTCCATAGTTCCCAACTTATCACAATAGGGATAAGCCTCCGGAGAAATGCGAGTGGTTGTACGAAGGATCCAGATAACCAGGCATCTAATGTGCTCCAGCTGTGTAGAGTGATAGGAAATATAAAATTTATCCTCAATGAATGCCCAGCCTTGGAGGCTAGTTTACCTTCAGAGAGCAGGTGATTAGTGGTCTCAATACTGCCAGATTGGCAACAACATGAACATCGTGAAGCCAGAAGTATCCCTTTTTTGCAAATATTAGAGTCAGTCGGGAGGATTTTATGAAAGACCCTCCACATGGAGATGCTTATTTTTAACGAGAATTTGTCATGCCAGAACCATTAAAACACTTGAGAAGGAGCTGCTTGTTGAGGGATCAAATGTCATGCTGATTTTGTGGTAAACTGACCATTCAGTTGGGGCCTCCAAATCATCTGACCTGTATCTCCAACAGAGATGGGAATATGCTAGATCTCAGGAACGAGAGATGAGGGTACTGAGCTGCACAGCATTGGAGTATTCCAGTTTCCATTTAGCCAAAAATCATTAACTTTCCTGTAGGCCAGATGTGGATGCAGTATCTCTTTGAACTGAGGGAAGTTTGTCCAATCATCAGAATAAAAGTTGCATGTACCTTGTCCTAGAAACCAAATAGTATTATCAAGCATGATGCCTTTGACGCGCTGCATACATTTCCGAACATGTGAGTCTGAGGATTTTAGAGTTGCTAAGGTAGGATCTTGTAAAGCACACTATTTCTGTAACATGAACTGTGACCAGAGATTGTTTTGTTGTCTGAAATTTCCCCATAATTTCATACTAAAAGCTTGAGCTACGTCTCTAAGACGTCTGCACCCCAGCCCTCCTTCAGCAAATGGCAAGCCGATTTTTTTCCAAGCATTCCAATGCAGCCTTGACTTAGTGTCCCTCCAACCCCAAAAGAAATCAAACATAATTTTTTCAATTCGTTTGAGAACCCTGCAGGGTGGGTCTAAAACCATCAGGAGGAAAATAGGCATGCTGTTGAGAACATGCTTGATCAGAATTAATCTACCCCCACTGGATAAATAAGAAGCCATCCATCCATCCAATTTTTTCTAGGACTTGGTGATGAGGGTGGAGAAGAGATCAACAATTTTTCGGCCTGTATATAAAGGTGCACCCAAATATTTTACTGGGAGAGGAGAATGTTGAAAACCTGTTCATTAATGGATGAGATTTCACCTGGTAGATGTTACCCTGGAAGATATTATGAAGCCGGTCTTTTGAATGTTAACCAACTGTCCAAAACAAGCTTCATAATCGTGTAGCAATTTCATCACAGCATCCAAAGCTTGTTTAGAACCTCGACAAAATATCAAAACATCATCTGCATAAGATAAATGTGATATAATAAGGCAGTTGGGTGGTACTCCATAACTGTAAGAGGTGTGATTGACCATCGGAGAGTTTAATGCTCTGCTAAGTACTTCAACACTAATAATAAACAGTAGAGGAGAGAGGGGATCGCCCTGCCTCAGTCCTCTTTTGGATTTAAAGTAACCATTAGGTAGCCCTGCAGATAGGAGAGAGAAGCCGCAACTAGATATTATGCGCCATATTCTATCTATAAATATCTCCTCAAAGCTGAAAGCTCTCAAAACTTTAATAAGATATAGCCACGAGACCCTGTCAAAAGCTTTAGTCATGTCTAGTTTTAAGGTGCTCCTCTCCTTGTGAGTCTATCAACCGGACACTTATAACAGTTTTGAGCTAAGGTTTCCAACTAAGAATGAGCTTGGTTATAGCTTTTTTGCATAAAGGTCCCATTAGTTGCACTGTCAACATCACTTCGAGTGTTATGCTCTGATTCAAAGTAGAAAGCTTGGATTTGTCTCCAATTTTTCAAGCCATGATTCGGGCAGCTTCTCAACAAACCTTTGAATCTTTCCCATGCCTCGTATATGTTCTCCTGATACCTTTGTCCAAAAGACTGAATCTCATGCATGATTCTTGTTGTTCTTGAAGATGGAAAGAAATGTGTCAAGAAAGCTCTCCTCAATCCTCCCATGTTCGAATACTATCAGGGGGTAAGCTATAAAGCCACTCCCTAGCTTTGTCTCTTAAAGAAAAGAGAAATAATCTCAACCGAATGGCTTCTTGGCCCACTCCATTAACCTCCATCGTATCACAAATTTAGAAGAAAGCATCAATGTGTGTGCACAGATTGCTTGCCTCATAACCTCCAAATGTAAAATGAGTGCATCAATTTTATGGTTATTAGCCTCAGCTCAAAGCTATGAGCTTGAACGACTCGCTTTCTAATAGATGGGGAAACTTCAGCAGTTGTTGGCATAGCAAATGCTTCAATGGGCAGAAATCATCATGTGGAGCTACCTCATGATTCATGTTTTCCATAACCTCTTCGGATTCAGATTTCTCTTCAACTTCTGGTGGTAATAGATAAACTCTTTGAGCACTCTCAACTCTGTACCCAATCTCTGATCAAGTGTGTTATGAGATGCACCAAGTGACTGTCTCATAAACAACCTACACAAATCAAATAGAAAAGTGAGATAAAGTAAAACAAAGAAAACAAAACAGTTATCAATGAAACTTTGTTGCAAGTCAAAAGCATGTAAGGGGCAGTTACTCTCCGGCAATGGCGCTGAAAACTTGATTTGTGCAAACTCTTGCAAGTATACACGATTTACAAGTAGTAACTTTACTAGTGAGTAAAGGTTATCTCCCAAAGAAGTAATGCCTAAAACATGCTCAATCTACAACTAGTCTTAAGGTAACCAAACCTTCAATGGATTTGAACTAACAACTATGAAACATAATCAACTAAAATTAGTGCAAACAGAAGCTTCACAAGTTCAGAACGAATGTTGTCAAAACACTTGAACTAAACAAGAAATAGTTTCGGGTGTGATCACAAATAAGGAGAGGGGCAACTCAAGGCCATAGTATCTTGCCTAGCTAGGTGTCCGTGCATCATTATACGTATCAAATGCTTAACTTAACTACTCTAGGACCACGGGACTCCAATTTAACTAGCACTATGGTCAAGTTACTAGTCAATCTAGACCTTCACGTGTGGGAATCATCAGCCGTAACCTCAACCAAATGTGTTGGTGACCTTGAGCTCACCAGATGGACTATCCATATGTGTGCCACAACAAGTTAGGGGTGTTCGCCCCTAAGGACGGCAATGTGTATATGTTTTGTGCCAAACTTGCCTATCTCCTCTCGGTCTCAAGAAAAGCTATACTACGTTAAGAACCAGTTATGTATGCATTCATATCAAGTTCATGTGAAAATTAAGCACATTCATCCATAAATCAAGTCAAGACATTCAATGGAATTCTAGAAATGGTACTTTCCCTTTTTTTTCGAAGAACTGAAGCTCCCAACAAGCACGAGATCACTTGAAGCGGTTTTTTATTTTCCCCTACTCAAATAAAGTCCGCAAAATCAAAATATTAACATCATAACTTTTGCTCAACCGAGTCTTGAGCTCTGTTCGAGAAGGCGGGCGCCTAGGCCGGTTAGGCGCTGCCTAAGTGCTCGTATGTCACTCTCCAACTTGCCTGAATTCTCGCTTAGGCCGTTATTTACCCACTTAGGCGGGCGCATAGCCGCCTAGGCGCTGAGCGATCCCTGATTGCCCTGGATTTGCCTAGCGCTTTTTCGAACACTGGTCTTGAGTCTAAAAGATTTAGCCCATGCTTGAAGCACGAGCTAATACAAACACTAAAGACACCAGAAGTCAAGCCATGAGGTCCATTGAAATCGGCTACAAAGAATTCCTTCCACCAAAGCTTCAAAATGATCGTCACTGCTTGTGTCACCTAGAACTCTGCCGCTGCCACATCAAAATCGAGGTATGTGTGAATGAGAGTTGGAGAAGACTTCTAAGATTAAGTGAAATTACAAGTCTTCCCTTGCAGCCATTAGATATACAAGATTTCAAAGCCTGGAAGTGTCATTTTAGTCATCTTTACCCGAAATTAGGAAACATGCTTTAGGGAGTTGGCTCAAAACATGATGAAATGTGAGCTTATCAAGTTTAAATTTTGTTATTGCAGTGTGGGTGTAGAATGGGTCTGACCTGCCCGGCCGACCAACCCTAATTCCAACTAAGCCATAAATATATCCCCACATATAAACTGGACAAATCTCAAACCTAAAGCCATAAACCCGACTCCTTGCTGTGAAATAATGTTGCACCAATGGAAATGTGAGAGTTTGAGAGGAACCTTATTGTAAGTCCACTGTACTTCAAACGTATGATTTAAAAACTTTTTATTTGTTTTCCTCAAAGACATAAAAGAACCAAAGGTAAAGTTTAGAATGAATCTGCATTACTAAATCTCGTATTCTCAATAGTCGGCATACGATACTAACAGGACTTGCACAACAGATGAAGAAACAAATCATAAAACCTCACGAATGAGTAATTTACAGATAATGCAAAGAGAGAATGCTCTACTATTGTTGTCTCTTCCGGATTAACACTAACCATCTAATTCTAATATGGACGAGTAGCATGGATAATCTGAGAGATTACCGTTTAGAGAACATGACCAAGACCAACATAGACATAGAGATTACAATCTTGAAACCGGAGGTATCCCAAAAATTCTGCTTTTCCTCGCTTGACGGTGAACTGGCTTGTTTGGCGGCCAGTTGGTCTCTTAATTCCTTCAAAGCCTTATCCCTTCTCTCTCCCATCTGCAGGCGACATGCATGATAAGTAGTAGTAATAGAAGTAGTAGTTATTAATGGTTGCATCTCGTAAGACACATCTGTTATACAAGATAGTTGGAAGAAGATTACTCTTTGCAGCTTGCGAGTTTGAGCCTGTGCTTCATGGAGACAAAACTCTAACTTCATAACTTTCTTCTTCAATTCTTGATCGGCTCTCCGGTGCTTATCCAACTGTTGAATACACAATAAAGTCTTAGTTGTACAGTAGAATTATGTTGCTCATACATATAAACTTGAACATAATCAACCTGAGATTCTAGCTCTTTAGTTTTAAGCTTCCAATGGGAAGAAACAATCCTGATATCATCCCTCAACTTCGCTATTTCATCATCTTTCAAAGTCAAAAGTTTGTTGATCTCATCAAAATTTCTTGGCGATGCCTCTAATATTTGCTGAAGCTCACAATCTATATTTGATCCAACGTTGGCCAATGTCAGCATGACCTCATGTTCAATTCTTGAGACTTCACCTCTCAGTTGCATTTCAGAAATTTCTCTAGCTCGAAGACCCTTTAGAAGAAAATCCAATTTTTCTTCCAGCTTACTTGCACGGATCTCATATTGTTCCAAAGAGCAAGTTTTCTCTTCTATTTCTTTAACAAGGGTCGAACAAAGCAATTCCGCAGATTTAGCTGATATTGCACTTGCATCTGCAATATCTTTAATCTCAGTAAGTTGAACCCTCAAACCATCGAGTTCTTCAACATACTGCACCAGATAAACAGCAAAAAAAAATTGAAGTCATTACTGAGTTAAAGAATACGACCTTTCAAGTCAGAGGCAAACTAATGAAATCAATCATTTGGGGTTAACATGAGTATAAAAATATGGATGAATGTGATCATAAGAAGTGATAGGATCGTATGGGAAAAAGGACACTGAACAATGAAAGAAGATGTTGAACAAGTATGAAACCAGGAACCAAGTTTTGCAGAGACATGCAGTCAAAATTGGCAATATATTCGAATGATACGATACAGATGATCGCTATCAATAAAAATCTTGCAGCTTAAGTCACGCGACTATATACATCAGTCTGGCTTCTTCATTAAGAATCATGCAACCGAGACAAGTCCGAATGATCTATGAAAGAATACACATGCTCTAGATGCAAAGAAGAGCTTGCTTCGAAACTCAATTAAAATATATATTCACCATCACCAACAAGGTGGGCAATTCAACATGAAGCAGAAATGAACAGCAGTTGGTTGAAATCCATGAAATAGAGAAAAAGTATGTTGAATGAAGTATGACGGAAACCCATGTCCGAAATGGAGAATTGGCTTAAGTTAGTAAGTGTTTGAGGTTTCGCATTCACCGAGTAATGCCAATAATGAGGAGACAATATGTTGGATGATAGACTATACCTTTCTTATTTGTCCCCACCCTCAAAAAAATTTGACTCTACAAAGAAAGTCGAACTTTTGAAACTATTTGAATATATTTCCGCTTACCAGAAAGCAAGAAAAAGCAAAAAGCCAAGCATGGGGGATCTGCTCATGGAACCCCAAAATAGAAAAATAATGATCTGATCCCAGTTTACTGACAAAACCAAATTTTGTTAGGAAGAGTCGAAAATTTCTACCAAAAAAGGAAGATTAGAAAATAAATTCAGGCACAGTATAAGATCCCACATTCACTTAAACAAACCCAGACACAGGGATAAAGGATAGAGAGAGAGCACGAAGTACAGTGATTTTGACTGAAATAGCAGTACCGTCTCAGTAACCGATATCGAAGCTTGCAACTGAACATTTTTCTCCTCTAAATTTTTCTGTAACCGAATTACTTCTTTCCCCATCACCTGGCATTTGATCTCTGCTTCCTGCACAAAGCAAGTATTGAAAAAAAGTTATTTTAAAATTGAAAGATTTATCTTATTGCGCGTTATAATCCAGCACCATTTCAGAAGCATTAATTGAACCTGTCTTGTTATCGTTTCTTTGGCAACGCACTGCTCCTGAGTGGCAAGCCGGCTGCGCATCTCCTTAAGCTCCGCCGCGAGCGACACCACGTTCCTCCTGAAATTCTGTTTCTTCTCATTCAAATCCTTCAACAAAGGATCCACTTCCCTCACTACCATCGCCGTCGCCGTCAACGCTGACTGCCTATCTGAGGCAGACATCACCACTCAGCCGAAACTGCAGGGTGGGGTGGGGTGGGGTGGGGAGTGGGGTCAATAAGGAAACTCGTTTGCAAGGAAATGGAATCCAGGCCTGCACCAGAAAAAAAGAAAAAAAAAAGACGAAAATAATGTATCCTCTTGTTTCCCAAATCGTAATCAATGAGAGGCAACCCCAAACACAGTCCTATTCCTATCACCATCGGTGTATCCAACGCAAGAAAATATATATGTCAATATCAATAAGGAAGGGATGATAACCATTAAAAATTGACAAACAATCTGAGCAAAAATGTAAACATACCTCAAAGATCCAAGCTCTAGATTCACATTAAATAATCTTAAGGACGCATGCAATATGTAGAATAACTACACTACACTACCTCGTCAGCCAAGAGTTCGATTTCCACATAAAATCCTCCGCAACTGAAGAATCGCGAAACAGTGTGCCGTCGAAGATGCACAGATCAGCGTTAATCACATACTATGGAATCGTTTATTCAATTTTCGAGAGGTAGGGCTGGGAATGAACTGCACTTGAAATGAACAAAGTATTAATTGGATTCCATAGAATTTAAGCAGGAGTTATAACTCCGCCCGTTGAATTTTCAGTCGCATAATCAACGGTTGAAAATTGATCTCATGCTAAAATAAGAGTTGAGATGGTTACGCGTGGAGCTTGCGTTGCGTTATGAAGTACCCTGCGAACTGCGACAATGTTCAGGAACCTGAGGTTCGGGTACTGGAAAGTAGAATCCGAGCCTCGGGTAGCGAAAATGACAAGATTTGAAGCTGGTCTGGTCGACCTCAAGGCGGCAAAACGAAAAATTGGTCAATTTTAATTTTGTTAACCCAATAGGATGGAGATAATTGTAAAGGGACTTCCACAATAATTTTATTTTGAAATTTACTTAAAATTATTAAACGAAAAAAATAAAAGAAATAAAATATTAAACCGTCTTAATACGTTCTAATCAAGTCAATTGCCGAAATTTTTTTTCATTAACTCATCTCCATCGAAAGGAAAAACTCTCCGAAAATTAAAAAAACCCGTAACCCTTCCATCGAAAACCTCAACTAGATCCTTCAACATATCGTTCGAGAATTTTTCAAACACGCACCTAGACTTGGATCGAACAATTACCAGTATCGTAAAGGATATCCCTCCGACGCACACGCTGCAGGCCCAACCAGCTTCACCATTGCAGACGGGAAGAATGATGAACGACCCATCAGAGTCTCAGGCAGCAAGAGTGATGGTCGAACCGGAAACGTCGCAGGCTAGGGATTTGAACGGGGGTGATGACTCAAGTGGACACATTGTAGGGTGTTCCCCATAACCAAATCTTCTGGTATGTTGCAGGTTGTTCGTTGCGAATTGCGTTATGATAAATCACTTGCCCGACTCTGGCATGTTGAGAACGACTCCCTGCTTTTTAAATTTGAAGTTTTGTTTTGATTGTTGTCAACGTTTCATATACAGGTGCGCATACCAACTGATGCACCTCAACTATTAGGCTTTCCCACATACCTACCAGCAGAGGTATACGACAGAGTACATACGGAGTTTCCTGTTAAAGTGATGATGCGTCAGTCATTGCGGATTACAGGGGAGGTGAAGGAGCGGCTGAATAAACGAGAACTTGAAAAAATCCTATCCTAAACACTTACCTATTACGAGGGGGTGGAGTTGAGACTCATATCTTAAGGAAGGTCTAGATCTTTGCATGTCGAAGGATTTGTGGTATGATTGGTGGCCTAGTTTGCACACATTTCACGACTCGAGATGTGATGATAAGTAGGCAAAAATAGAGGTTAGAACTCTTGATTATGTCCCTTGTTGATACCTCAATGTGTTCCTTCACACATATTTTTGCTTGCCCCAAAAATTTGTCTCTCCATGTCGGGAAATAAAGTGCAATTGACTTGCTAGCCCTTGCAACGGTCATATCTCGCCATGGAGAGCTTGGATGGATTTGTAATTTGAGTAGGAGAGAGATTAAAGGGTCTTCTACACGTTGTCTCTTTACATGGAAGACGGAAAATGTGTCCAAGATGGTGATATCACCTCATTTATCCGTAAGGGTAAATTCTGCGCGAAACGACTGATTAGTCCCTTGCACGAGGTGTATCTCTCAAACGGATGAAGGGATGATCCTGTAATTTTACCACAACTTAGACCTTGAAGTACTCTACAACGTTTCTTCACACATTGGATCCAAACGGTGCTGCCACGGGGTCATAAACCCTAATCTTTACAATGTATCCCTGTATCTCACCACCCAAAGTGAGGATTAAGCTAAAATTTCTCCCGGACCTTGGTAAAAGAGTCCTCTCCAGGTTTGATGTTTATCAAGAAGCTAAAAACGAGTGGAGGATAGAGTTCCAAGCCGATATATCGCAAAGTGACTAGATTCTGCTCAATGACAATGCAGTCCCTTGTTCGTGTTGTAACTCTCAAACGGATGGGAGGGTGACCTTTTAATTTCACCAATCACTAACCCTACGGGCCCTAAGCAAATCCTCTTCACACTTTGCATGGGTTTGATGCCGCCAAGGGTGAGATGGATTCATGTTTTTACAAGATATACATTCTGCGTGAATGTCCATCTTACCCTTACTAAATGATGGATGCAAATGAAGAATCAAAGGGGTGAGATGGTAAATGACTACCAAACCCTAACATACACATCCAAGAGCACCTCATTTGTGTGAAGGAGTCGGTGTATCTCTTTTTCTCTCCAAGGAAGTGGTGGCCAAGAATTCTTGAAGCAAAAGTGGGATTCTTCATCAAAGCTTCATCCTTTCTTCATCCGAAGTGGTTTTGGGCTGTATTTCTTTGTTTTGAGTCTATTTTCATGGCT